>CM055351.1:32009680-32014680 GCA_029228515.1 Populus alba x Populus x berolinensis | reverse complement strand
CCCTCTTTTTGGACCCAAGGCCGCTTCGGCGGCCGATCCGCGCGGAAGACATTGTCAGGTGGGGGAGTTTGGCGTCGGGGCGGCACATCGGTTATAAGATATCGCAAGTAGTCCTAAGATGTGCTCAACGAGAACAGAAATCTCGTGTGGAACAAAAGGGTATAAAGCTCGTTTGATTCTGATTTCCAGTACGATTACGAACCGTGAAAGCGTGGCCTATTCTGATCCTTTAGACCATTTCGGATTTTGAAGCTAGAGGTGTCAGAAATGTTACCACAGGGGGATAACTGGCTTGTGGCAGCCAAGCGTTCTTAGCGACAGGTTGCTTTTTGTTCTGTCGATGTCGGCTCTTTCCTATCATTGTGAAGCAGAATTCACCAAGTGTTTGGATTGTTCACCCACCATTAGGGAACGTGAGCTGGGTTTAGACCGTCGTTGAGACTGGTTAGTTTTACCCTACTGATGACAGTGTCGCATTAGTAATCCAATCTAAGTACGTGAGGAACCGTTGTATCGCACAATTGGTCATCTCGCTTGGTTGAAAAGCCACTACGTGGCGGCGAAGCTATCCGTGCGTTGGATTATGAACCTGTACGCCTCTAAGTCAAGAATCCAGGCTAGATGCGACGCTGTGCGCCCGCCGTTACGATTGCCGACCTGCAGTAGGGGCCTCGTTGGCCAACGGATGGACAAGTGCAGTTGGCCATAATGCCATTCGCGGCGAAAGAAGTCCGCGCGGGCCGCCTTGACAAGTACATTTCCAACCGAGCGGCGGGTAGAATCCTTTGCAGACGATCTTAAAATTACGCGACGTGGTATTGTAAGTGGCAGTGTGGCCTTGCTGCCACGATCCACTGAGATTCAGCCCCATGTCGCTCCGATTCATCCACCCGGCCCCTCTAGGGGCACGGCGGTCGAGGCGGCTGGGATGGGATGGGATCGGGCAGCGCTCCCGGGATCTCGGGACTGGATAGTCCAAGGCTTGAAGAGAAAGGCTGTTGGTCTAGACATCGGGGCAGTGCTAGCCATGCCACCAAAGGGGAAGATCGGCAGTGCTGGAATCGGGCAGCGCGACGAAATGATCAGCAAAGTCATCAGAATCGGCAGCAGGTGCTGACGATGAAGTCCGGTCGATTTTTTAGTGTAGGCTTGACGATAAACGACTGGGGGCCTAGGCTCACGCTGGGGCAGCGGCAGCGGCATTTCGGCAGCGATGCCAACGGTGGGAAAAATCGGCAGCGGCAGATTTTTTGACGAACATGGGCTGGACGCTGGGACTTGTCCCAGGCCAGGCAGGGGAAAAATCGTCAAGGGGATGCGCACTGACGAAGCAGGGGCTGTTCTGACACAGCGGGGCAGTGCTGGACATCTGGACAGCGCCGACGAAATCGGCGATAGCCGGCAGAATCGCGGACCGGCTTGGTGCTGACGATGAGTACGGGACGATTTATAGTCCTAGGCTTGACGAAAACGAACTGGGGGCCTAGGCTCACGCTGGGGCAGTGGCAGCGATGCCAACAGTGGGAAAAATCTGGCATCGATGCCAACAGTGGGAAAATCGGCAAGCGCAGATTTTTTGACGAACATGGGCTGGACGCTGGGCTGTCCATGGCCAGGCAGGACAAATCGTCAAGGGGATGCGCTGACGAAGCAGGGGCTGTTCAGACACACGCGGGCTAGTGCTGGAATCGGCAAGCGCCGACGAAAATCGGCGAAGTCCGCAGGAATCGGCAGCCGGGTGCTGACGATGAGTCCGGACGATTTTTAGTCCTAGGCTTGACGAAAACGACTGGGGGCCTAGGCACGCTGGGGTGGGGCAGCGGCAGCGATGCCAACAGTGGGAAAAATCGGCAGCGCAGATTTTTTGACGAACATGGGCTGGACGCTGGGCTGTCCAGGCCAGGCAGGAAAAATCGTCAAGGGGATGCGCTGACGAAGCAGGGGCTGTTCAGACACAGCGGGCAGTGCTGGAATCGGCAGCGCCGACGAAATCGGCGAAGTCGGCAGAATCGGCGCCGGTGCTGGCGATGAGTCCGGACGATTTATAGTCCTAGGCTTGACGAAAACGACTGGGGGCCTAGGCTCACGCTGGGGCAGTGGCAGCGATGCCAACAGTGGGAAAAATCGGCAGCGCAGATTTTTTGACGAACATGGGCTGGACGCTGGGCTGTCCAGGCCAGGCAGGAAAAATCGTCAAGGGGATGCGCTGACGAAGCAGGGGCTGTTCAGACCCAGCGGGCAGTGCTGGAATCGGCAGCGCCGACGAAATCGGCGAAGTCGGCAGAATCGGCGGCCGGTGCTGACGATGAGTCCGGACGATTTATAGTCCTAGGCTTGACGAAAACGACTGGGGGCCTAGGCTCACGCTGGGGCAGTGGCAGCGATGCCAACAGTGGGAAAAATCGGCAGCGATGCCAACAGTGGGAAAAATCGGCAGCGCAGATTTTTTGACGAACATGGGCTGGACGCTGGGCTGTCCAGGCCAGGCAGGAAAAACCGTCAAGGGCATGCGCTGACGAAGCAGGGGCTGTTCAGACACAGCGGGCAGTGCTGGAATCGGCAGCGCCGACGAAATCGGCGAAGTAGGCAGAATCGGCAGCAGGTGGTGACGATGAGTCTGGATGGACGGACTGCATAGTCCAAGGCTTGACGAAAAAGACTGTTGGTTCTAGGACACTGGGGCAGTGGCAGCCCGTGGGACTGTGTCGCCAGATTCGTCCGCAGCGTTGGCTTATTGGTGCGGTGGGCTGATGCGAGTGGGGACTGGGGGCAGCGGACAGTGAAAGCAAGACGTTCCCCCGAGGCTGCCGGGAAAAACACACCGCTCGGGATGGACGGGGTGAGATGACCCCGGCTGCCCTCAACGAGTCATTCAATTCTCTGCCCTATCAACATAACTCCCGATGTGTTGTTCGCTATCTTGGAAGAAGAGATCTCTTCCTCCCCGGGATGCCGGGTGCGATTACCCGGCGGCGGCGTTCAAATCACTGCCCTATCGGCTACAACTGCTGATGGGGGGATTAGAGGCCTGCCATGGTGGTGAGGGGAGGCGAAGACCGTGAAAGCAAAGAGTTTTCCCGGGGCTCCTCCGGTGGCCGCGGCATGCGGGCTGCTGGTTTTCCCGCATTCCGCCAAGAAACCGTCGTGCTTTCCACATGATATCAATCCAGTAAAATCAGCCATATTTTTGTGAGGCTGCCAGCCGAATTTGGGTTCATTCCGGGCCGGTTACCTATTTTGCGTATTTCCCTTGATTTTTAAATGGTATGGAAATAAAAAAAAAATACTTCCCCACCACCCGAAAAATTCCAGGAGGATTTACTATTTCCTGGAGGTGGACTGGATTTTTGCCAACCTATGTGCAATAATTTCAGCTTCAAACAGATACCAAGAAATGAATTTTTTAGAGGGGGGGTGACAGCTGGGACCTAGTAGTGTCTACCCCCTGCCAGAGCTGCAATACACACTTATAGCTCTTTAGGGGGGTGCCCCCCGACTGGCCATGGGGCGCGGGGGATTTGCGAGCGCGCTGCATACGCTCGGATCTAACGTGGGGGGCTATCACGGCCCAGAAGTAACGCCGCCATCGAGATGACCCGTTTTCACGGCCGGGCGCACGACCCGATTTCCGGCCACCGTCCCTATAAACAATCCAACACACGCGCCCAGCGCTGCGCACCGCCCAGCTGCCCGCGCTTGGCGCTGGCGCTGGGGCGCTGGGGCCTGGGGGCCTGGGGCCTGAGGGCCTGGGGCCCTTGGGGGCCCTTGGGCTCTTGGGCGATAGGGCGCGCCGCGCGCGGCAATGATTCCCAGGCAGCCCATGCGCGTGCGCAACGGGGGCTGACGCGGGGACAGCCCCTGCTGGCTTGCTATCTTACCCGGGGGGGGGCTGCCTTCGGGCCCTGGCCCCCGCGCTCTTGCCTGCCCCCCGCGGGGGGGAGAGGCTATAGGTCACGCGCATGGGGCAGGGGCAGCGGCAGCGATGCCGACAGTGGGAAAAATCGGCAGCGCGGATTTGTGCCGCTGCAGCCCGTCGGGGAAAATCGGCAGCGCAGATTTGTGAACCTGCAGGCCCGTCGCGGAAAATCGGCACCGATGGACAGTGGGAAAAATCGGCAGCGCGGATTTGTGCCGCTGCAGGCGTCGCGGAAAATCGGCAGCGCGGATTGGTGAACCTGCAGGGCCGTCGCGGAAAATCGGCAGCGATGCCGACAGTGAGAAAAATCACGCGGAAGCGCGGATTTGTTTGCCCGCCTGCTGCAGGCCCGTCGCGGAAAAATCGGCAGCGCGGATTTGTGAGCCCCTGCAGGCCCTGTGTGGAAAATCGGCAGCGATGCCGACAGTGGGAAAAATCTGCGGCAGCGTGGGATTTGTGCCGCTGGAGGGCCGTTCGGGAAAATCGGCAGCGCAGATTTGTTGACGATACACGGGCTGGACGCTGGGCTGGCAGGCAGGCAGGAAAATTCGTCTAGGGGGCGAGCTCAGGCAACGGGGGCTGACGGCAGGGGACAGCCCCTGCTGGCTTGCTATCTTGCCCGCGGGGGGGCTGCCTTCGGGCCCTGGCCCCCTGCGCTCTTGCCTGCCCCCCGCGCGGGAGAGGCTAGGCGCTGCAGGGGCCAGCCGACGTCGCTGGCCGCGGCATGCGCGCTGCTGGTTTTCCCGCATTCCCGCCTAGAAAACGTCGTGCTTTCCACATGAAATCAATCCAGTAAAATCAGCCATATTTTTGTGAGGCTGCCAGCCGAATTTGGGGTCATTCCGGGCCGGTTCCTATTTTTGCGTATTTCCTTGATTTTTAATGGTTGGAAAATAAAAAAAATACTTCCCGACCTCGAAAAATCTGGGAAAATTTATAAAGGTGGATTGGATTTTTCCAACCTATGTGCAAAATTTCAGCTCAAAATACCAAGAAATGAATTTTTTAGAGGGGGGGTGACAGCTGGGACCTAGTAGTGTCTACCCTGCCAGAGCTGCAATAACACTTATAGCTCTTTAGGGGG
>CM055351.1:31993056-32009580 GCA_029228515.1 Populus alba x Populus x berolinensis | reverse complement strand
TTTTATAATTTGAAAACATTTAAACTATCTTCCAAGTATCAAAACAGAGATCCTACTCACTTTTATTAAAAACTTATTTTTAAAATTTCAAAACATTTGAATTATCAATCATCTATCAAAACAGAGATCCCAATAATTTTTGTAAACAAATTATTTTCATAATTTTAAAACATTTAAACTATCTTTCAAGTCTAAGCAACAGAGATCCTACTTACTCTTTGTAAAAAAATATTTTCATAATTTGAAAACATTTAAACTATCTTTCAAGTATCAGCAACAGAGATCCTATTTAATTTTTTTAAAAAAATTATTTTATAATTTGAAAACATTTAAACTATCTTCCAAGTATCAGAAACAGAGATCCTACTCACTTTTTATTAAAAACTTATTTTTAAAATTTCAAAACATTTGAATTATCAATCATCTATCAGAAACAGAGATCCCAATAATTTTTGTAAACAAATTATTTTCATAATTTTAAAACATTTAAACTATCTTTCAAGTCTAAGTAACACAGATCCTACTTACTCTTTGTAAAAAAATATTTTATAATTTGAAAACATTTAAACTATCTTTCAAGTATCAGCAACAGAGATCCTATTTAATTTTTTTTAAAAAATTATTTTTATAATTTGAAAACATTTAAACTATCTTCCAAGTATCAGAAACAAGATCCTACTCACTTTTATTAAAAAATTATTTTTATAATTTGAAAACATTTAAACTATCTTCAAGTATCAGAAACAGAGATCCTACTCACTTTTATTAAAAACTTATTTTTAAAATTTCAAAACATTTGAATTATCAATCATCTATCAGAAACAGAGATCCCAATAATTTTTGTAAACAAATTATTTTCATAATTTTAAAACATTTAAACTATCTTTCAAGTCTAAGTAACACAGATCCTACTTACTTTTTGTAAAAAATTATTTTTATAATTTGAAAACATTTAAACTATCTTTCAAGTATCAGCAACAGAGATCCTATTTAATTTTTAAAAAATTATTTTTATAATTTGAAAACATTTAAACTATCTTCCAAGTATCAGAAACAGAGATCCTACTCACTTTTATTAAAAACTTATTTTTAAATTCAAAACATTTGAATTATCAATCATCTATCAGAAACAGAGATCCCAATAATTTTTGTAAACAAATTATTTTCATAATTTTAAAACATTTAAACTATCTTTCAAGTCTAAGTAACACAGATCCTACTTACTTTTTAAAAAATTATTTTTATAATTTGAAAACATTTAAACTATCTTTCAAGTATCAGCAACAGAGATCCTATTTAATTTTTTTAAAAAAATTATTTTTATAATTTGAAAACATTTAAACTATCTTCCAAGTATCAGAAACAGAGATCCTACTCACTTTTATTAAAAACTTATTTTTAAAAATTTCAAAACATTTGAATTATCAATCATCTATCAGAAACAGAGATCCCAATAATTTTTGTAAACAAATTATTTTTCATAATTTTAAAACATTTAAACTATCTTTCAAGTCTAAGTAACACAGATCCTACTTACTTTTTGTAAAAAATTATTTTTATAATTTGAAAACATTTAAACTATCTTTCAAGTATCAGCAACAGAGATCCTATTTAATTTTTTTAAAAAATTATTTTATAATTTGAAAACATTTAAACTATCTTCCAAGTATCAGAAACAGAGATCCTACTCACTTTTATTAAAAACTTATTTTTAAAATTTCAAAACATTTGAATTATCAATCATCTATCAGAAACAGAGATCCCAATAATTTTTGTAAACAAATTATTTTCATAATTTTAAAACATTTAAACTATCTTTCAAGTCTAAGTAACACAGATCCTACTTACTTTTTGTAAAAAATTATTTTCATAATTTGAAAACATTTAAACTATCTTTCAAGTATCAGCAACAGAGATCCTATTTAATTTTTTAAAAATTATTTTTATAATTTGAAAACATTTAAACTATCTTCCAAGTATCAGAAACAGAGATCCTACTCACTTTTATTAAAAACTTATTTTTAAAATTCAAAACATTTGAATTATCAATCATCTATCAGAAACAGAGATCCCAATAATTTTTGTAAACAAATTATTTTCATAATTTTAAAACATTTAAACTATCTTTCAAGTCTAAGTAACACAGATCCTACTTACTCTTTGTAAAAAAATATTTTCATAATTTGAAAACATTAAACTATCTTTCAAGTATCAGCAAAGATCCTATTTAATTTTTTTAAAAATTAATTTTATAATTTGAAAACATTTAAACTATCTTCCAAGTATCAGAAACAGAGATCCTACTCACTTTTATTAAAAACTTATTTTTAAAATTTCAAAACATTTGAATTATCAATCATCTATCAGAAACAGAGATCCCAATAATTTTGTAAACAAATTTATTTCATAATTTTAAAACATTTAAACTATCTTTCAAGTCTAAGCAACACAGATCCTACTTACTCTTTGTAAAAAAATATTTTCATAATTTGAAAACATTTAAACTATCTTTCAAGTATCAGCAACAGAGATCCTATTTAATTTTTTTAAAAAATTATTTTTATAATTTGAAAACATTTAAACTATCTTCCAAGTATCAGAAACAGAGATCCTACTCACTTTGAAACATTTAAACTATTATTTCCAAGTATCAGAAACAGATCCTACTCACTTTTATTAAAAATTATTTTTAAAATTTCAAAACATTTGAATTATCAATCATCTATCAGAAACAGAGATCCCAATAATTTTTGTAAAAAATTATTTTCATAATTTAAAAACATTAAAACTATCTTTCAAGTCTAAGTAACACAGATCCTACTTACTTTTTGTAAAAAATTATTTTATAATTTGAAAACATTTAAACTATCTTTCAAGTATCAGCAACAGAGATCCTATTTAATTTTTTTAAAAATTATTTTTATAATTTGAAAACATTTAAACTATCTTCCAAGTATCAGAAACAGAGATCCTACTCACTTTTATTAAAAACTTATTTTTAAAATTTCAAAACATTTGAATTATCAATCATCTATCAGAAACAGAGATCCCAATAATTTTTGTAAACAAATTATTTTCATAATTTTAAAACATTTAAACTATCTTTCAAGTCTAAGTAACACAGATCCTACTTACTTTTTGTAAAAAATTATTTTTATAATTTGAAAACATTTAAACTATCTTCCAAGTATCAGAAACAGAGATCCTACTCACTTTTATTAAAAACTTATTTTTAAAATTTCAAAACATTTGAATTATCAATCATCTATCAGAAACAGAGATCCCAATAATTTTTGTAAACAAATTATTTTCATAATTTTAAAACATTTAAACTATCTTTCAAGTCTAAGTAACACAGATCCTACTTACTCTTTGTAAAAAATTATTTTCATAATTTGAAAACATTTAAACTATCTTTCAAGTATCAGCAACAGAGATCCTATTTAAATTTTTTTAAAAAAATTATTTTTATAATTTGAAAACATTTAAACTATCTTCCAAGTATCAGAAACAGAGATCCTACTCACTTTTATTAAAAACTTATTTTAAAATTTCAAAACATTTGAATTATCAATCATCTATCAGAAACAGAGATCCCAATAATTTTTGTAAACAAATTATTTTCATAATTTTAAAACATTTAAACTATCTTTCAAGTCTAAGCAACAGAGATCCTACTTACTTTTTGTAAAAAATTATTTTTATAATTTGAAAACATTTAAACTATCTTTCAAGTATCAGCAACAGAGATCCTATTTAATTTTTAAAAAATTATTTTTATATAATTTGAAAACATTTAAACTATCTTCCAAGTATCAGAAACAGAGATCCTACTCACTTTTATTAAAAACTTATTTTTAAAATTTCAAAACATTTGAATTATCAATCATCTATCAGAAACAGAGATCCCAATAATTTTTGTAAACAAATTATTTTCATAATTTTAAAACATTTAAACTATCTTTCAAGTCTAAGTAACACAGATCCTACTTACTCTTTGTAAAAAAATATTTTATAATTTGAAAACATTTAAACTATCTTTCAAGTATCAGCAACAGAGATCCTATTTAATTTTTTTAAAAAAATTATTTTTATAATTTGAAAACATTTAAACTATCTTCCAAGTATCAGAAACAGAGATCCTACTCACTTTTATTAAAAACTTATTTTTAAAATTTCAAAACATTTGAATTATCAATCATCTATCAGAAACAGAGATCCCAATAATTTTTGTAAACAAATTATTTTCATAATTTTAAAACATTTAAACTATCTTTCAAGTCTAAGCAACAGAGATCCTACTTACTCTTTGTAAAAAAAATATTTTCATAATTTGAAAACATTTAAACTATCTTTCAAGTATCAGCAACAAGATCCTATTTAATTTTTTTAAAAAATTATTTTTATAATTTGAAAACATTTAAACTATCTTCCAAGTATCAGTAAACTATCTTCAAGTATCAGAAACAGAGATCCTACTCACTTTTATTAAAAACTTATTTTTAAAATTTCAAAACATTTGAATTATCAATCATCTATCAGAAACAGAGATCCCAATAATTTTTGTAAACAAATTATTTTCATAATTTTAAAACATTTAAACTATCTTTCAAGTCTAAGTAACACAGATCCTACTTACTTTTTGTAAAAAATTATTTTTATAATTTGAAAACATTTAAACTATCTTTCAAGTATCAGCAACAGAGATCCTATTTAATTTTTTTAAAAAATTATTTTTATAATTTGAAAACATTTAAACTATCTTCCAAGTATCAGAAACAGAGATCCTACTCACTTTTATTAAAAACTTATTTTTAAAATTTCAAAACATTTGAATTATCAATCATCTATCAGAAACAGAGATCCCAATAATTTTTGTAAACAAATTATTTTCATAATTTTAAAACATTTAAACTATCTTTCAAGTCTAAGCAACACAGATCCTACTTACTTTTTGTAAAAAATTATTTTTATAATTTGAAAACATTTAAACTATCTTTCAAGTATCAGCAACAGAGATCCTATTTAATTTTTTTAAAAAAATTATTTTTATAATTTGAAAACATTTAAACTATCTTCCAAGTATCAGAAACAGAGATCCTACTCACTTTTATTAAAAACTTATTTTTAAAATTTCAAAACATTTGAATTATCAATCATCTATCAGAAACAGAGATCCCAATAATTTTTGTAAAAAAATTATTTTCATAATTTTAAAACATTTAAACTATCTTTCAAGTCTAAGCAACAGAGATCCTACTTACTTTTTGTAAAAAAATATTTTCATAATTTGAAAACATTTAAATTATCTTTCAAGTATCAGCAACAGAGATCCTATTTAATTTTTTTTAAAAAATTATTCTTATAATTTGAAAACATTTAAACTATCTTCCAAGTATCAGAAACAGAGATCCTACTCACTTTTATTAAAAACTTATTTTTAAAATTTCAAAACATTTGAATTATCAATCATCTATCAGAAACAGAGATCCCAATAATTTTTGTAAACAAATTATTTTCATAATTTTAAAACATTTAAACTATCTTTCAAGTCTAAGCAACACAGATCCTACTTACTTTTTGTAAAAAAATATTTTTATAATTTGAAAACATTTAAACTATCTTTCAAGTATCAGCAACAGAGATCCTATTTAATTTTTTTAAAAAATTATTTTTATAATTTGAAAACATTTAAACTATCTTCCAAGTATCAGAAACAGAGATCCTACTCACTTTTATTAAAAACTTATTTTTAAAATTTCAAAACATTTGAATTATCAATCATCTATCAGAAACAGAGATCCCAATAATTTTTGTAAACAAATTATTTTCATAATTTTAAAACATTTAAACTATCTTTCAAGTCTAAGCAACACAGATCCTACTTACTCTTTGTAAAAAATATTTTTCATAATTTGAAAACATTTAAACTATCTTTCAAGTATCAGCAATAGATAATCCTATTTAATTTTTTTAAAAAATTATTTTTATAATTTGAAAACATTTAAACTATCTTTCAAGTATCAGAAACAGAGATCCTACTCACTTTTATTAAAAACTTATTTTTAAAATTTCAAAACATTTGAATTATCAATCATCTATCAGAAACAGAGATCCCAATAATTTTTGTAAACAAATTATTTTCATAATTTTAAAACATTTAAACTATCTTTCAAGTCTAAGCAACAGAGATCCTACTTACTCTTTGTAAAAAAATATTTTCATAATTTGAAAACATTTAAACTATCTTTCAAGTATCAGCAACAGAGATCCTATTTAATTTTTTAAAAAATTATTTTTATAATTTGAAAACATTTAAACTATCTTCCAAGTATCAGAAACAGAGATCCTACTCAAAAATTATTTTTATAATTTGAAAACATTTAAACTATCTTCCAAGTATCAGAAACAGAGATCCTACTCACTTTTATTAAAAACTTATTTTTAAAATTTCAAAACATTTGAATTATCAATCATCTATCAGAAACAGAGATCCCAATAATTTTTGTAAACAAATTATTTTCATAATTTTAAAACATTTAAACTATCTTTCAAGTCTAAGCAACACAGATCCTACTTACTTTTTGTAAAAAATTATTTTTATAATTTGAAAACATTTAAACTATCTTTCAAGTATCAGCAACAGAGATCCTATTTAATTTTTTTAAAAAATTATTTTTATAATTTGAAAACATTTAAACTATCTTCCAAGTATCAGAAACAGAGATCCTACTCACTTTTATTAAAAACTTATTTTTAAAATTTCAAAACATTTGAATTATCAATCATCTATCAGAAACAGAGATCCCAATAATTTTTGTAAACAAATTATTTTCATAATTTTAAAACATTTAAACTATCTTTCAAGTCTAAGTAACACAGATCCTACTTACTTTTTGTAAAAAATTATTTTTATAATTTGAAAACATTTAAACTATCTTTCAAGTATCAGAAACAGAGATCCTACTCACTTTTATTAAAAACTTATTTTTAAAATTTCAAAACATTTGAATTATCAATCATCTATCAGAAACAGAGATCCCAATAATTTTTGTAAACAAATTATTTTCATAATTTTAAAACATTTAAACTATCTTTCAAGTCTAAGCAACAGAGATCCTACTTACTTTTTGTAAAAAATTATTTTTATAATTTGAAAACATTTAAACTATCTTTCAAGTATCAGCAACAGAGATCCTATTTAATTTTTTAAAAAATTATTTTTATAATTTGAAAACATTTAAACTATCTTCCAAGTATCAGAAACAGAGATCCTACTCACTTTTATTAAAAACTTATTTTTAAAATTTCAAAACATTTGAATTATCAATCATCTATCAGAAACAGAGATCCCAATAATTTTTGTAAACAAATTATTTTCATAATTTTAAAACATTTAAACTATCTTTCAAGTCTAAGTAACACAGATCCTACTTACTTTTTGTAAAAAATTATTTTTATAATTTGAAAACATTTAAACTATCTTTCAAGTATCAGCAACAGAGATCCTATTTAATTTTTTTAAAAATTTATTTTTATAATTTGAAAACATTTAAACTATCTTCCAAGTATCAGAAACAGAGATCCTACTCACTTTTATTAAAAACTTATTTTTAAAATTTCAAAACATTTGAATTATCAATCATCTATCAGAAACAGAGATCCCAATAATTTTTGTAAACAAATTATTTTCATAATTTTAAAACATTTAAACTATCTTTCAAGTCTAAGCAACACAGATCCTACTTACTCTTTGTAAAAAAATATTTTCATAATTTGAAAACATTTAAACTATCTTTCAAGTATCAGCAACAGAGATCCTATTTAATTTTTTTAAAAAATTCTTTTTATAATTTGAAAACATTTAAACTATCTTCCAAGTATCAGAAACAGAGATCCTACTCACTTTTATTAAAAACTTATTTTTAAAATTTCAAAACATTTGAATTATCAATCATCTATCAGAAACAGAGATCCAATAATTTTTGTAAACAAATTATTTTCATAATTTTAAAACATTTAAACTATCTTTCAAGTCTAAGTAACACAGATCCTACTTACTTCTTTGTAAAAAAATATTTTTATAATTTGAAAACATTTAAACTATCTTTCAAGTATCAGCAACAGAGATCCTATTTAATTTTTTTAAAAAAAATTATTTTTATAATTTGAAAACATTTAAACTATCTTCCAAGTATCAGAAACAGAGATCCTACTCACTTTTATTAAAAACTTATTTTTAAAATTTCAAAACATTTGAATTATCAATCATCTATCAGAAACAGAGATCCCAATAATTTTTGTAAACAAATTATTTTCATAATTTTAAAACATTTAAACTATCTTTCAAGTCTAAGCAACACAGATCCTACTTACTCTTTGTAAAAAAATATTTTCATAATTTGAAAACATTTAAACTAGCTTTCAAGTATCAGCAACAGAGATCCTATTTAATTTTTTTAAAAAATTCTTTTTATAATTTGAAAACATTTAAACTATCTTCCAAGTATCAGAAACAGAGATCCTACTCACTTTTATTAAAAACTTATTTTTAAAATTTCAAAACATTTGAATTATCAATCATCTATCAGAAACAGAGATCCCAATAATTTTTGTAAACAAATTATTTTCATAATTTTAAAACATTTAAACTATCTTTCAAGTCTAAGCAACAGAGATCCTACTTACTCTTTGTAAAAAAATATTTTCATAATTTGAAAACATTTAAACTATCTTTCAAGTATCAGCAACAGAGATCCTATTTAATTTTTTTAAAAAATTATTTTTATAATTTGAAAACATTTAAAACTATCTTCCAAGTATCAGAAACAGAGATCCTACTCACTTTTATTAAAAACTTATTTTTAAAATTTCAAAACATTTGAATTATCAATCATCTATCAGAAACAGAGATCCCAATAATTTTTGTAAAACAAATTATTTTCATAATTTTAAAACATTTAAACTATCTTTCAAGTCTAAGTAACAGAGATCCTACTTACTTTTTGTAAAAAATTATTTTTATAATTTGAAAACATTTAAACTATCTTTCAAGTATCAGCAACAGAGATCCTATTTATTTTTTTAAAAAAAAATTATTTTTATAATTTGAAAACATTTAAACTATCTTCCAAGTATCAGAAACAGAGATCCTACTCACTTTTATTAAAAACTTATTTTTAAAATTTCAAAACATTTGAATTATCAATCATCTATCAGCACAGAGATCCCAATAATTTTTGTAAACAAATTATTTTCATAATTTTAAAACATTTAAACTATCTTTCAAGTCTAAGTAACACAGATCCTACCTACTTTTTGTAAAAAATTATTTTTATAATTTCAAAACATTTAAACTATCTTCCAAGTATCAGAAACAGAGATCCTACTCACTTTTATTAAAAACTTATTTTTAAAATTTCAAAACATTTGAATTATCAATCATCTATCAGAAACAGAGATCCCAATAATTTTTGTAAACAAATTATTTTCATAATTTTAAAACATTTAAACTATCTTTCAAGTCTAAGTAACACAGATCCTACTTACTTTTTGTAAAAAATTATTTTTATAATTTGAAAACATTTAAACTATCTTTCAAGTATCAGCAACAGAGATCCTATTTAATTTTTTTAAAAAATTATTTTTATAATTTGAAAACATTTAAACTATCTTCCAAGTATCAGAAACAGAGATCCTACTCACTTTTATTAAAAACTTATTTTTAAAATTTCAAAACATTTGAATTATCAATCATCTAATCAGAAACAGAGATCCCAATAATTTTTGTAAACAATTTATTTTCATAATTTTAAAACATTTAAACTATCTTTCAAGTCTAAGTAACAGAGATCCTACTTACTTTTTTGTAAAAAAATATTTTTATAATTTGAAAACATTTAAACTATCTTTCAAGTATCAGCAACAGAAGATCCTATTTAATTTTTTTAAAAAATTATTTTTATAATTTGAAAACATTTAAACTATCTTCCAAGTATCAGAAACAGAGATCCTACTCACTTTTATTAAAAACTTATTTTTAAAATTTCAAAACATTTGAATTATCAATCATCTATCAGAAACAGAGATCCCAATAATTTTTGTAAACAAATTATTTTCATAATTTTAAAACATTTAAACTATCTTTCAAGTCTAAGTAACAGAGATCCTACTTACTTTTTGTAAAAAAATATTTTCATAATTTGAAAACATTTAAACTATCTTTCAAGTATCAGCAACAGAGATCCTATTTAATTTTTTTAAAAAATTATTTTTATAATTTGAAAAACATTTAAACTATCTTCCAAGTATCAGAAACAGAGATCCTACTCACTTTTATTAAAAACTTATTTTTAAAATTTCAAAACATTTGAATTATCAATCATCTATCAGAAACAGAGATCGAATAATTTTTGTAAACAAATTATTTTCATAATTTTAAAACATTTAAACTATCTTTCAAGTCTAAGTAACACAGATCCTACTTACTTTTTGTAAAAAATTTTTTTTATAATTTGAAAACATTTAAACTATCTTTCAAGTATCAGCAACGAGATCCTATTTAATTTTTTTAAAAAATTATTTTTATAATTTGAAAACATTTAAACTATCTTCCAAGTATCAAGAAACAGAGATCCTACTCACTTTTACTCAAAACTTATTTTAAAATTTCAAAACATTTGAATTATCAATCATCTATCAGAAACAGAGATCCCAATAATTTTTGTAAACAAATTATTTTCATAATTTTAAAACATTTAAACTATCTTTCAAGTATAAGCAACAGAGATCCTACTTACTCTTTGTAAAAAAATATTTTCATAATTTGAAAACATTTAAACTATCTTTCAAGTATCAGCAACAAAGATATCCTATTTAATTTTTTTAAAAAATTATTTTTATAATTTGATGAAAACATTTAAACTATCTTCCAAGTATCATAAACAGAGATCCTACTCACTTTTATTAAAAACTATTTTTAAAATTTCAAAACATTTGAATTATACAATCATCTATCAGAAACAGAGATCCCAATAATTTTTGTAAACAAATTAATTTTCCATAATTTTAAAACATTTAAAACTATCCTGTTCAAGTCTAAGGAACAGAGATCCTACTTACTCTTTGTAAAAAAATATTTTCATAATTTGAAAACATTTAAACTATCCTTTCAAGTATCAGCAACAGAGATCCTATTTAATTTTTTTAAAAAATTATTTTTATAATTAGAGAAACATTTAAACTTATCTTCCAAGTATCAGCACAGAGAATCCTACTCACTTTTTTAAAAAATTATTTTTATAATTTGAAAACATTTAAACCTACATCTTCCAAGTATCAGAAACAGAGATCCTACTCACTTTTAATTAAAAACTTATTTATTAAAATTTCGAAAACATTTGAAATTATCAATCATTCTATCAGAAACAGAGATCCCAATAATTTTTTGTAAACAAAATTATTTTCCATAATTTTAAAACATTTAAAACTATCTTTCAAGTATAAGCACCAGAGATCCTACTTACTTTCTTTGTAAAAAAATATTTTTCATAATTTGAAAAGCAAATTTAAACTATCTTTCAAGTAATCAGCAATAGAGGACCTATTTAAAAAAAAAATTTTTTTAAAAAATTATTTTTTATAATTTGAAAACATTTAAACTATCTTCCAAGTAATCAGAAACAGAGATCCTACTCACATTTTATTTAAAAACTTATTTTTTAAAATTTCAAAACATTTGAATTATCAATCATCTAATTCAGAAACAGAGATCACGAATAATTTTTGTAAACGGAAATTATTTTCATAATTTTAAAAACATTTAAACTATCTTTCAAGCTAAGGAAACACAGATCCTACTTACTTTTTGTAAAAAAATTTTTTTATAATTTGAAAACATTTAAACTATCTTTCAAGTATCAGCAACAGAGATCCTATTTAATTTTTTTTAAAAATTAATTTTTTATAATTTTAGAAAACATTTAAACTATCTTTCAAGTATCAGAAACATAGATCCTACTCACTTTTATTAAAAACTTATTTTTAAAATTCAAAACATTTGAATTATCAATCATCCTATCAGAAATAAGCAGAGATCCCAATAATTTTTAATTTTTTTTTTTTTGTTTTGTAAACAAATTATTTTCATAATTTTAATAACATTTAAACTATCGTTTCAAGTATAAGTAACCAGAGATCCTATCCTTACCTCTTTGTAAAAAAAATATTTTTCATAATTTTGAAAACATTTAAACTAGCCCATTCTTTCCAAGTATCAGCAACAGAGATCCTATTTAATTTTTTTAAAAAATTATTTTTTATAATTTGAAAAGCATTTAAACTCTATCTTCCAAGTATCAGAAACAGAGATCCCTACTCACTTTTATTAAAAACTTAGTTTTTTAAAATTTCAAAACATTTGAATTAATCAAATCATCTATCAGAAACAGAAGATTCCAATAATTTTTGGTAAACAAATTATTTTTCATAATTTTTAAAAACATTTAAACTATCTTTCAAGTTCTAAGTAACACAGATCCTACTTACCTTTTTTGTAAAAATTATTTTTATATATTTGAAAACATTTAAACTATCTTTCAAGTATCATCCCGCAACAGAGATCCTATTTAATTTTTTTAAAAAATTATTTTTATAATTTTGAAAACATTTTAAACTATCTTCCCAAGTAATCAGAAACAGAGATCCTACTCACTTTTATTAAAAACTTATTTTTAAAATTTTCAAAACATTTGGAATTGTATCAAATTCAAATTTCTATCAGAAACAGAGATCCCAATAATTTTTGTAAACAAATTATCTTTCATAATTTTAAAACATTTAAACTATCTTTTTCAAGTCTAAGCAACACAGATCCGACTTACTCTTTTGTAAAAAAGATAGTTTTCATAATTTGAGAAACTTTTGAAACTATCTTTCAAGTAGCCGCAACAGAGATCCTATTTAATTTTTTTAAAAAAATTATTTTTTATAATTTGAAAAACATTTTAAACTATCTTCCAAGGATCAGAAGACAGAGATCCCTACTTCACTTTTATTAAAAACATTAATTTTTAAAAAAAAGTTTTCAAAACATTTGAATTATCGAATCATACTATCAAAACAGAGATCCCAATAATTTTTGTAAACAAATTATGTTTTCATATTTTTAAAACATTAAAACTATCTTTCAAGTCTAAGCAACAGAGATCCTTCTTACTCTTTGTAAAACAATATTTTCATAATTTGAAAACATTTAAACTATCTTTCAAGGTACTCCAATAATAGATAATCTATTTTAATGTTTTTAAAAATTATTTTTATAATTTGAAAACATTTAAACTATCTTCCAAGTATCAGAAACAGAGATCCTACTCACTTTTACTAAAAAATATTTTTTATAATTTGAAAACATTTAAACTTTCTTCCAAGTATCAGAAACAGAGATCCTACTCACTCTATTTAAAAACTTATTTTTAAAATTTCAAAACTTTTGAATTATCAATCATCTATCAGAAACAGAGTTCCCAATATTTTTTTGTAAACATATTATTTTCATAATTTTAAAACATTTAAACTATCTTTCAAGTCTATGTAACACAGATCCTACTGTACTTTTTGTAAAAAATTATTTTTATTAATTTGAAAAACTTTAAACTATCTTTCAAGTCTCAGCAACCAGAGATCCTATTTAATTTTTTTAAAAAATTATTTTTATAAGTTTTGAAAACATTTAACCTATCTTCCAATTATCAGAAACAGAGATCCTACTCACATTTTATTAAAAACTTATTTTTAAAATTTCAAAACATTTTGTATTATCAATTATCTATCAGAAACAGAGATCCGAATAATTTTTGTAACGAAATTAATTTCATAATTTTAAAACATATAAACTATCTTTCATGTCTATAGTAACACAGATCCTACTTACTTTTTTTGTAAATTTTTTTTTTTATAATTTTGAAAACATTTAAACTATCTTTCAAGTATCAGCAACAGAGATCCTATTGAATTTTTTTAAAAAATTATTTTTATAATTTGCAAACATTTAAACTATCTTTCCAAGTATCAGAATCAGAGATCCTACTCACTTTTATTAAAAAACTTATTTTTAAAAATTTCAAAACATTTGAATTATCAATCATTCTATCAGAAACAGAGATCCCAATAAATTTTTGTAAACAAATTATTTTCATAATTTTAAAACATTTAAACTATCTTTCAAGTATAGCCAACAGAGATCCTACTTACTCTTTTAAAAAAAATATTTTCTTAATTTGAAAACATTTAAACTATCTTTCAAGTATCAGCAACAGAGGATCCTATTTAATTTTTTTAAAATATTATTTTTTATAGATTTTGAAACATTTAAACTATCTTCCAAGTATCAGAAACAGAGATCCTACTCACTTTTATTAAAAACTTATTTTAAAAATTTCAAAACATTTGAATTATCAATCATCTATCAGAAACAGAGATCCCAATAATTTTTTGTAAACATATTATTTTCATAATTTTAAAACCATTTAAACTATCGTTCAAGTCTAAGCAACAGAGATCCTACTTACTCTTTGTAAAACATATATTTTCATAATTTGAAAACATTTAAACTATCTTTCAAGTATCAATAACAGATAATCCTATTTAATTTTTGTTTAGAAAAAATATTTTTATAATTTGAAAAACATTTAAACTATCTTCCAAGTATCAGAAACAGAGATCCTACTCACTTTTATTAAAAACTTACTTTTAAAATTTCAAAACATTTGAATTATCAAATCATCTATCAGAATACAGAGATCCCAATAATTTTTGTAAACAAATTTTTTTTCATAATTTTAAAACATTTAAACTATCTTTCAAGTCTAAGTAACACAGACTCCTACTGTACTTTTTGTAAAAAATAATTTTTATAATTTGAAAACATTTAAACTATCTTTTCAAGTATCCGCAACAGAGATCCTATATAATTTTTTAAAAAAATTATTTTTATAATTTGAAAACATTTAAACTATCTTCCAAGTATCAGAAACAGAGGATCCTACTCACTTTTATTAAAAACTTTATTTTTAAAATTTCAAAACATTTGAATTTATCAATTCATCTAGCAGAAACAGAGATCCCAATATTTTTTGTAAACAAAAGTATTTTCATAATTTTAAAACATTTAAACTATCGTTCAAGTCTAAGCTACAGAGATCCCTACTTACTCTTTGTAAAACAATATTTTCATAATTTGAAAACATTTAAACTATCTTTCAAGTATCAATAATAAGATAATCCTATTTAAATGTTTTTAAAAAAAATAATTTTATAATTTGTAAACATTTAAACTAGCTTCCAAGTATCAGTAAACAGAGATCCTACCTCCACTTTTACTAAAAACTTATTTTTAAAATTTCAAAACATTTATTTAGATTATCAATCATCTATCAGAAACAGAGTTCCCAATAATTTTTGTAAACAAATTATTTTCATAATTTTAAAACCATTTAAACTATCTTTCAAGTCTAAGTAACACACAGATCCTACTTAATCATTTGTGTAAAAAATTATTTTCATAAATTTGAAAACTTTTAAACTATCTTTTCAAGTATCAGCAACAGAGATCCTATTTAAATTTTTTAAAAAAAGTTATTTTTATAATTTGAAAAACATTTAACCTATCTTCCAAGTATCAGAAAACAGAGATTCCTACATCACTTGTTATTAAAAACTTATTTTTAAAATTTCAAAACATTTGAATTATCAATTATCTATCAGAAACAGAGATCCGAAATAATTTTTGTAACGAAATGATATTCATAATTTTAAAACATTTAAACTATCTTTCAAGCCTAAGTAACACAGATCCTACTTACTTTTTGTAAAAATTTTTTTTTATAATTTGAAAACATTTAAACTTTCTTTCAAGTATCAGCAACAGAGATCCTATTTAATTTTTTTAAAAAAATTATTTTTATAATTTGAAAACATTTAAACTATCTTCCAAGTATCAGAAACAGAGATCCTACTCACTTTTATTAAAAACTTATTTTTAAAATTTCAAAACATTTGAATTATCAATCATCTATCAGAAACAGAGATCCCAATAATTTTTGTAAACAAATTATTTTCATAATTTTAAAACATTTAAACTATCTTTCAAGTCTAAGCAACAGAGATCCTACTTACTTTTTGTAAAAAAATATTTTCATAATTTGAAAACATTTAAACTATCTTTCAAGTATCAGCAACAGAGATCCTATTTAATTTTTTTAAAAATTATTTTTATAATTTGAAAACATTTAAACTATCTTCCAAGTATCAGAAACAGAGATCCTACTCACTTTTATTAAAAACTTATTTTTAAAATTTCAAAACATTTGAATTATCAATCATCTATCAGAAACAGAGATCCCAATAATTTTTGTAAACAAATTATTTTCATAATTTTAAAACATTTAAACTATCTTTCAAGTCTAAGCAACAGAGATCCTACTTACTCTTTGTAAAAAAATATTTTCATAATTTGAAAACATTTAA
>CM055351.1:31958721-31992956 GCA_029228515.1 Populus alba x Populus x berolinensis | reverse complement strand
AAATTCAGTTGCCTTTGAATTTCGGGTGATCCCTCTTGAGCATGTATGCTTCTGCTACTTGTTCTACATCATACTTCTTCCGCAAACGGCGAAACGCTTTGACTCGGTGAGTTTCGCGGCATTCCGACTTCGATGCCCGGTTGCCGAAATTCAGTTGCCTTTGAATTTCGGGTGATCCCTCTTGAGCATGTATGCTTCTGCTACTTGTTCTACATCATACTTTCTTCCGCAAACGGCGAAACGCTTTGACTCGGTGAGTTTCGCGGCATTCCGACTTCGATGCCCCGGTTGCCGAAATTCAGTTGCCTTTGAATTTCGGGTGATCCCTCTTGAGCATGTATGCTTCTGCTACTTGTTCTACATCATACTTCTTCCGCAAACGGCGAAACGCTTTGACTCGGTGAGTTTCGCGGCATTCCGACTTCGATGCCCCGGTTGCCGAAATTCAGTTGCCTTTGAATTTCGGGTGATCCCTCTTGAGCATGTATGCTTCTGCTACTTGTTCTACATCAGACTTCTTCCGCAAACGGCGAAACGCTTTGACTCGGTGAGTTTCGCGGCATTCCGACTTCGATGCCCCGGTTGCCGAAATTCAGTTGCCTTTGAATTTCGGGTGATCCCTCTTGAGCATGTATGCTTCTGCTACTTGTTCTACATCAGACTTTCTTCCGCAAACGGCGAAACGCTTTGACTCGGTGAGTTTCGCGGCATTCCGACTTCGATGCCCCGGTTGCCGAAATTCAGTTGCCTTTGAATTTCGGGTGATCCCTCTTGAGCATGTATGCTTCTGCTACTTGTTCTACATCAGACTTCTTCCGCAAACGGCGAAACGCTTTGACTCGGTGAGTTTCGCGGCATTCCGACTTCGATGCCCCGTTGCCGAAATTCAGTTGCCTTTGAATTTCGGGTGATCCCTCTTGAGCATGTATGCTTCTGCTACTTGTTCTACATCATACTTTCTTCCGCAAACGGCGAAACGCTTTGACTCGGTGAGTTTCGCGGCATTCCGACTTCGATGCCCCGGTTGCCGAAATTCAGTTGCCTTTGAATTTCGGGTGATCCCTCTTGAGCATGTATGCTTCTGCTACTTGTTCTACATCATACTTCTTCCGCAAACGCGAAACGCTTTGACTCGGTGAGTTTCGCGGCATTCCGACTTCGATGCCCCGGTTGCCGAAATTCAGTTGCCTTTGAATTTCGGGTGATCCCTCTTGAGCATGTATGCTTCTGCTACTTGTTCTACATCAGACTTTCTTCCGCAAACGGCGAAACGCTTTGACTCGGTGAGTTTCGCGGCATTCCGACTTCGATGCCCCGGTTGCCGAAATTCAGTTGCCTTTGAATTTCGGGTGATCCCTCTTGAGCATGTATGCTTCTGCTACTTGTTCTACATCAGACTTTCTTCCGCAAACGGCGAAACGCTTTGACTCGGTGAGTTTCGCGGCATTCCGACTTCGATGCCCCGGTTGCCGAAATTCAGTTGCCTTTGAATTTCGGGTGATCCCTCTTGAGCATGTATGCTTCTGCTACTTGTTCTACATCAGACTTTCTTCCGCAAACGGCGAAACGCTTTGACTCGGTGAGTTTCGCGCATTCCGACTTCGATGCCCCGGTTGCCGAAATTCAGTTGCCTTTGAATTTCGGGTGATCCCTCTTGAGCATGTATGCTTCTGCTACTTGTTCTACATCAAACTTCTTCCGCAAACGGCGAAACGCTTTGACTCGTGAGTTTCGCGGCATTCCGACTTCGATGCCCCGGTTGCCGAAATTCAGTTGCCTTTGAATTTCGGGTGATCCCTCTTGAGCATGTATGCTTCTGCTACTTGTTCTACATCAGACTTTCTTCCGCAAACGGCGAAACGCTTTGACTCGGTGAGTTTCGCGGCATTCCGACTTCGATGCCCGGTTGCCGAAATTCAGTTGCCTTTGAATTTCGGGTGATCCCTCTTGAGCATGTATGCTTCTGCTACTTGTTCTACATCATACTTTCTTCCGCAAACGGCGAAACGCTTTGACTCGGTGAGTTTCGCGGCATTCCGACTTCGATGCCCCGGTTGCCGAAATTCAGTTGCCTTTGAATTTCGGGTGATCCCTCTTGAGCATGTATGCTTCTGCTACTTGTTCTACATCATACTTTCTTCCGCAAACGGCGAAACGCTTTGACTCGGTGAGTTTCGCGGCATTCCGACTTCGATGCCCCGGTTGCCGAAATTCAGTTGCCTTTGAATTTCGGGTGATCCCTCTTGAGCATGTATGCTTCTGCTACTTGTTCTACATCATACTTTCTTCCGCAAACGGCGAAACGCTTTGACTCGGTGAGTTTCGCGGCATTCCGACTTCGATGCCCCGGTTGCCGAAATTCAGTTGCCTTTGAATTTCGGGTGATCCCTCTAGCATGTTTTTCGTTTTTACTTGATCAACGCTTTTTTGGTCGTTTATTTCGCGGCATTCCGACTTTTTTTTTGTTGCCTTTTCATTGTTTTGATTTCTGAGCATGTATGCTTCTGCTACTTGTTCTACATCATACTTTCTTCCGCAAACGGCGAAACGCTTTGACTCGGTGAGTTTCGCGGCATTCCGACTTCGATGCCCCGGTTGCCGAAATTCAGTTGCCTTTGAATTTCGGGTGATCCCTCTTGAGCATGTATGCTTCTGCTACTTGTTCTACATCAGACTTCTTCCGCAAACGGCGAAACGCTTTGACTCGGTGAGTTTCGCGGCATTCCGACTTCGATGCCCCGGTTGCCGAAATTCAGTTGCCTTTGAATTTCGGGTGATCCCTCTTGAGCATGTATGCTTCTGCTACTTGTTCTACATCAGACTTTCTTCCGCAAACGGCGAAACGCTTTGACTCGGTGAGTTTCGCGGCATTCCGACTTCGATGCCCCGGTTGCCGAAATTCAGTTGCCTTTGAATTTCGGGTGATCCCTCTTGAGCATGTATGCTTCTGCTACTTGTTCTACATCAGACTTCTTCCGCAAACGGCGAAACGCTTTGACTCGGTGAGTTTCGCGGCATTCCGACTTCGATGCCCCGGTTGCCGAAATTCAGTTGCCTTTGAATTTCGGGTGATCCCTCTTGAGCATGTATGCTTCTGCTACTTGTTCTACATCAGACTTTCTTCCGCAAACGGCGAAACGCTTTGACTCGGTGAGTTTCGCGGCATTCCGACTTCGATGCCCCGGTTGCCGAAATTCAGTTGCCTTTGAATTTCGGGTGATCCCTCTTGAGCATGTATGCTTCTGCTACTTGTTCTACATCAGACTTCTTCCGCAAACGGCGAAACGCTTTGACTCGGTGAGTTTCGCGGCATTCCGACTTCGATGCCCGGTTGCCGAAATTCAGTTGCCTTTGAATTTCGGGTGATCCCTCTTGAGCATGTATGCTTCTGCTACTTGTTCTACATCAGACTTTCTTCCGCAAACGGCGAAACGCTTTGACTCGGTGAGTTTCGCGGCATTCCGACTTCGATGCCCCGGTTGCCGAAATTCAGTTGCCTTTGAATTTCGGGTGATCCCTCTTGAGCATGTATGCTTCTGCTACTTGTTCTACATCAGACTTTCTTCCGCAAACGGCGAAACGCTTTGACTCGGTGAGTTTCGCGGCATTCCGACTTCGATGCCCCGGTTGCCGAAATTCAGTTGCCTTTGAATTTCGGGTGATCCCTCTTGAGCATGTATGCTTCTGCTACTTGTTCTACATCAGACTTTCTTCCGCAAACGGCGAAACGCTTTGACTCGGTGAGTTTCGCGGCATTCCGACTTCGATGCCCCGGTTGCCGAAATTCAGTTGCCTTTGAATTTCGGGTGATCCCTCTTGAGCATGTATGCTTCTGCTACTTGTTCTACATCAGACTTCTTCCGCAAACGGCGAAACGCTTTGACTCGGTGAGTTTCGCGGCATTCCGACTTCGATGCCCCGGTTGCCGAAATTCAGTTGCCTTTGAATTTCGGGTGATCCCTCTTGAGCATGTATGCTTCTGCTACTTGTTCTACATCAGACTTCTTCCGCAAACGGCGAAACGCTTTGACTCGGTGAGTTTCGCGGCATTCCGACTTCGATGCCCCGGTTGCCGAAATTCAGTTGCCTTTGAATTTCGGGTGATCCCTCTTGAGCATGTATGCTTCTGCTACTTGTTCTACATCAGACTTTCTTCCGCAAACGGCGAAACGCTTTGACTCGGTGAGTTTCGCGGCATTCCGACTTCGATGCCCCGGTTGCCGAAATTCAGTTGCCTTTGAATTTCGGGTGATCCCTCTTGAGCATGTATGCTTCTGCTACTTGTTCTACATCAGACTTCTTCCGCAAACGGCGAAACGCTTTGACTCGGTGAGTTTCGCGGCATTCCGACTTCGATGCCCCGGTTGCCGAAATTCAGTTGCCTTTGAATTTCGGGTGATCCCTCTTGAGCATGTATGCTTCTGCTACTTGTTCTACATCAGACTTTCTTCCGCAAACGGCGAAACGCTTTGACTCGGTGAGTTTCGCGGCATTCCGACTTCGATGCCCCGGTTGCCGAAATTCAGTTGCCTTTGAATTTCGGGTGATCCCTCTTGAGCATGTATGCTTCTGCTACTTGTTCTACATCAGACTTCTTCCGCAAACGGCGAAACGCTTTGACTCGGTGAGTTTCGCGGCATTCCGACTTCGATGCCCCGGTTGCCGAAATTCAGTTGCCTTTGAATTTCGGGTGATCCCTCTTGAGCATGTATGCTTCTGCTACTTGTTCTACATCAGACTTCTTCCGCAAACGGCGAAACGCTTTGACTCGGTGAGTTTCGCGGCATTCCGACTTCGATGCCCCGGTTGCCGAAATTCAGTTGCCTTTGAATTTCGGGTGATCCCTCTTGAGCATGTATGCTTCTGCTACTTGTTCTACATCAGACTTCTTCCGCAAACGGCGAAACGCTTTGACTCGGTGAGTTTCGCGGCATTCCGACTTCGATGCCCCGGTTGCCGAAATTCAGTTGCCTTTGAATTTCGGGTGATCCCTCTTGAGCATGTATGCTTCTGCTACTTGTTCTACATCAGACTTTCTTCCGCAAACGGCGAAACGCTTTGACTCGGTGAGTTTCGCGGCATTCCGACTTCGATGCCCCGGTTGCCGAAATTCAGTTGCCTTTGAATTTCGGGTGATCCCTCTTGAGCATGTATGCTTCTGCTACTTGTTCTACATCAGACTTTCTTCCGCAAACGGCGAAACGCTTTGACTCGGTGAGTTTCGCGGCATTCCGACTTCGATGCCCCGGTTGCCGAAATTCAGTTGCCTTTGAATTTCGGGTGATCCCTCTTGAGCATGTATGCTTCTGCTACTTGTTCTACATCAGACTTTCTTCCGCAAACGGCGAAACGCTTTGACTCGGTGAGTTTCGCGGCATTCCGACTTCGATGCCCCGGTTGCCGAAATTCAGTTGCCTTTGAATTTCGGGTGATCCCTCTTGAGCATGTATGCTTCTGCTACTTGTTCTACATCAGACTTTCTTCCGCAAACGGCGAAACGCTTTGACTCGGTGAGTTTCGCGGCATTCCGACTTCGATGCCCCGGTTGCCGAAATTCAGTTGCCTTTGAATTTCGGGTGATCCCTCTTGAGCATGTATGCTTCTGCTACTTGTTCTACATCAGACTTTCTTCCGCAAACGGCGAAACGCTTTGACTCGGTGAGTTTCGCGGCATTCCGACTTCGATGCCCCGGTTGCCGAAATTCAGTTGCCTTTGAATTTCGGGTGATCCCTCTTGAGCATGTATGCTTCTGCTACTTGTTCTACATCAGACTTTCTTCCGCAAACGGCGAAACGCTTTGACTCGGTGAGTTTCGCGGCATTCCGACTTCGATGCCCCGGTTGCCGAAATTCAGTTGCCTTTGAATTTCGGGTGATCCCTCTTGAGCATGTATGCTTCTGCTACTTGTTCTACATCAGACTTCTTCCGCAAACGGCGAAACGCTTTGACTCGGTGAGTTTCGCGGCATTCCGACTTCGATGCCCCGGTTGCCGAAATTCAGTTGCCTTTGAATTTCGGGTGATCCCTCTTGAGCATGTATGCTTCTGCTACTTGTTCTACATCAGACTTCTTCCGCAAACGGCGAAACGCTTTGACTCGGTGAGTTTCGCGGCATTCCGACTTCGATGCCCCGGTTGCCGAAATTCAGTTGCCTTTGAATTTCGGGTGATCCCTCTTGAGCATGTATGCTTCTGCTACTTGTTCTACATCAGACTTTCTTCCGCAAACGGCGAAACGCTTTGACTCGGTGAGTTTCGCGGCATTCCGACTTCGATGCCCCGGTTGCCGAAATTCAGTTGCCTTTGAATTTCGGGTGATCCCTCTTGAGCATGTATGCTTCTGCTACTTGTTCTACATCAGACTTCTTCCGCAAACGGCGAAACGCTTTGACTCGGTGAGTTTCGCGGCATTCCGACTTCGATGCCCCGGTTGCCGAAATTCAGTTGCCTTTGAATTTCGGGTGATCCCTCTTGAGCATGTATGCTTCTGCTACTTGTTCTACATCAGACTTCTTCCGCAAACGGCGAAACGCTTTGACTCGGTGAGTTTCGCGGCATTCCGACTTCGATGCCCCGGTTGCCGAAATTCAGTTGCCTTTGAATTTCGGGTGATCCCTCTTGAGCATGTATGCTTCTGCTACTTGTTCTACATCAGACTTTCTTCCGCAAACGGCGAAACGCTTTGACTCGGTGAGTTTCGCGGCATTCCGACTTCGATGCCCCGGTTGCCGAAATTCAGTTGCCTTTGAATTTCGGGTGATCCCTCTTGAGCATGTATGCTTCTGCTACTTGTTCTACATCAGACTTCTTCCGCAAACGGCGAAACGCTTTGACTCGGTGAGTTTCGCGGCATTCCGACTTCGATGCCCCGGTTGCCGAAATTCAGTTGCCTTTGAATTTCGGGTGATCCCTCTTGAGCATGTATGCTTCTGCTACTTGTTCTACATCAGACTTTCTTCCGCAAACGGCGAAACGCTTTGACTCGGTGAGTTTCGCGGCATTCCGACTTCGATGCCCCGGTTGCCGAAATTCAGTTGCCTTTGAATTTCGGGTGATCCCTCTTGAGCATGTATGCTTCTGCTACTTGTTCTACATCAGACTTCTTCCGCAAACGGCGAAACGCTTTGACTCGGTGAGTTTCGCGGCATTCCGACTTCGATGCCCCGGTTGCCGAAATTCAGTTGCCTTTGAATTTCGGGTGATCCCTCTTGAGCATGTATGCTTCTGCTACTTGTTCTACATCAGACTTCTTCCGCAAACGGCGAAACGCTTTGACTCGGTGAGTTTCGCGGCATTCCGACTTCGATGCCCCGGTTGCCGAAATTCAGTTGCCTTTGAATTTCGGGTGATCCCTCTTGAGCATGTATGCTTCTGCTACTTGTTCTACATCAGACTTCTTCCGCAAACGGCGAAACGCTTTGACTCGGTGAGTTTCGCGGCATTCCGACTTCGATGCCCCGGTTGCCGAAATTCAGTTGCCTTTGAATTTCGGGTGATCCCTCTTGAGCATGTATGCTTCTGCTACTTGTTCTACATCAGACTTCTTCCGCAAACGGCGAAACGCTTTGACTCGGTGAGTTTCGCGGCATTCCGACTTCGATGCCCCGGTTGCCGAAATTCAGTTGCCTTTGAATTTCGGGTGATCCCTCTTGAGCATGTATGCTTCTGCTACTTGTTCTACATCAGACTTCTTCCGCAAACGGCGAAACGCTTTGACTCGGTGAGTTTCGCGGCATTCCGACTTCGATGCCCCGGTTGCCGAAATTCAGTTGCCTTTGAATTTCGGGTGATCCCTCTTGAGCATGTATGCTTCTGCTACTTGTTCTACATCAGACTTCTTCCGCAAACGGCGAAACGCTTTGACTCGGTGAGTTTCGCGGCATTCCGACTTCGATGCCCCGGTTGCCGAAATTCAGTTGCCTTTGAATTTCGGGTGATCCCTCTTGAGCATGTATGCTTCTGCTACTTGTTCTACATCAGACTTCTTCCGCAAACGGCGAAACGCTTTGACTCGGTGAGTTTCGCGGCATTCCGACTTCGATGCCCCGGTTGCCGAAATTCAGTTGCCTTTGAATTTCGGGTGATCCCTCTTGAGCATGTATGCTTCTGCTACTTGTTCTACATCAGACTTCTTCCGCAAACGGCGAAACGCTTTGACTCGGTGAGTTTCGCGGCATTCCGACTTCGATGCCCCGGTTGCCGAAATTCAGTTGCCTTTGAATTTCGGGTGATCCCTCTTGAGCATGTATGCTTCTGCTACTTGTTCTACATCAGACTTCTTCCGCAAACGGCGAAACGCTTTGACTCGGTGAGTTTCGCGGCATTCCGACTTCGATGCCCCGGTTGCCGAAATTCAGTTGCCTTTGAATTTCGGGTGATCCCTCTTGAGCATGTATGCTTCTGCTACTTGTTCTACATCAGACTTCTTCCGCAAACGGCGAAACGCTTTGACTCGGTGAGTTTCGCGGCATTCCGACTTCGATGCCCCGGTTGCCGAAATTCAGTTGCCTTTGAATTTCGGGTGATCCCTCTTGAGCATGTATGCTTCTGCTACTTGTTCTACATCAGACTTCTTCCGCAAACGGCGAAACGCTTTGACTCGGTGAGTTTCGCGGCATTCCGACTTCGATGCCCCGGTTGCCGAAATTCAGTTGCCTTTGAATTTCGGGTGATCCCTCTTGAGCATGTATGCTTCTGCTACTTGTTCTACATCAGACTTCTTCCGCAAACGGCGAAACGCTTTGACTCGGTGAGTTTCGCGGCATTCCGACTTCGATGCCCCGGTTGCCGAAATTCAGTTGCCTTTGAATTTCGGGTGATCCCTCTTGAGCATGTATGCTTCTGCTACTTGTTCTACATCAGACTTCTTCCGCAAACGGCGAAACGCTTTGACTCGGTGAGTTTCGCGGCATTCCGACTTCGATGCCCCGGTTGCCGAAATTCAGTTGCCTTTGAATTTCGGGTGATCCCTCTTGAGCATGTATGCTTCTGCTACTTGTTCTACATCAGACTTCTTCCGCAAACGGCGAAACGCTTTGACTCGGTGAGTTTCGCGGCATTCCGACTTCGATGCCCCGGTTGCCGAAATTCAGTTGCCTTTGAATTTCGGGTGATCCCTCTTGAGCATGTATGCTTCTGCTACTTGTTCTACATCAGACTTCTTCCGCAAACGGCGAAACGCTTTGACTCGGTGAGTTTCGCGGCATTCCGACTTCGATGCCCCGGTTGCCGAAATTCAGTTGCCTTTGAATTTCGGGTGATCCCTCTTGAGCATGTATGCTTCTGCTACTTGTTCTACATCAGACTTCTTCCGCAAACGGCGAAACGCTTTGACTCGGTGAGTTTCGCGGCATTCCGACTTCGATGCCCCGGTTGCCGAAATTCAGTTGCCTTTGAATTTCGGGTGATCCCTCTTGAGCATGTATGCTTCTGCTACTTGTTCTACATCAGACTTCTTCCGCAAACGGCGAAACGCTTTGACTCGGTGAGTTTCGCGGCATTCCGACTTCGATGCCCCGGTTGCCGAAATTCAGTTGCCTTTGAATTTCGGGTGATCCCTCTTGAGCATGTATGCTTCTGCTACTTGTTCTACATCAGACTTCTTCCGCAAACGGCGAAACGCTTTGACTCGGTGAGTTTCGCGGCATTCCGACTTCGATGCCCCGGTTGCCGAAATTCAGTTGCCTTTGAATTTCGGGTGATCCCTCTTGAGCATGTATGCTTCTGCTACTTGTTCTACATCAGACTTCTTCCGCAAACGGCGAAACGCTTTGACTCGGTGAGTTTCGCGGCATTCCGACTTCGATGCCCCGGTTGCCGAAATTCAGTTGCCTTTGAATTTCGGGTGATCCCTCTTGAGCATGTATGCTTCTGCTACTTGTTCTACATCAGACTTCTTCCGCAAACGGCGAAACGCTTTGACTCGGTGAGTTTCGCGGCATTCCGACTTCGATGCCCCGGTTGCCGAAATTCAGTTGCCTTTGAATTTCGGGTGATCCCTCTTGAGCATGTATGCTTCTGCTACTTGTTCTACATCAGACTTCTTCCGCAAACGGCGAAACGCTTTGACTCGGTGAGTTTCGCGGCATTCCGACTTCGATGCCCCGGTTGCCGAAATTCAGTTGCCTTTGAATTTCGGGTGATCCCTCTTGAGCATGTATGCTTCTGCTACTTGTTCTACATCAGACTTCTTCCGCAAACGGCGAAACGCTTTGACTCGGTGAGTTTCGCGGCATTCCGACTTCGATGCCCCGGTTGCCGAAATTCAGTTGCCTTTGAATTTCGGGTGATCCCTCTTGAGCATGTATGCTTCTGCTACTTGTTCTACATCAGACTTCTTCCGCAAACGGCGAAACGCTTTGACTCGGTGAGTTTCGCGGCATTCCGACTTCGATGCCCCGGTTGCCGAAATTCAGTTGCCTTTGAATTTCGGGTGATCCCTCTTGAGCATGTATGCTTCTGCTACTTGTTCTACATCAGACTTCTTCCGCAAACGGCGAAACGCTTTGACTCGGTGAGTTTCGCGGCATTCCGACTTCGATGCCCCGGTTGCCGAAATTCAGTTGCCTTTGAATTTCGGGTGATCCCTCTTGAGCATGTATGCTTCTGCTACTTGTTCTACATCAGACTTCTTCCGCAAACGGCGAAACGCTTTGACTCGGTGAGTTTCGCGGCATTCCGACTTCGATGCCCCGGTTGCCGAAATTCAGTTGCCTTTGAATTTCGGGTGATCCCTCTTGAGCATGTATGCTTCTGCTACTTGTTCTACATCAGACTTCTTCCGCAAACGGCGAAACGCTTTGACTCGGTGAGTTTCGCGGCATTCCGACTTCGATGCCCCGGTTGCCGAAATTCAGTTGCCTTTGAATTTCGGGTGATCCCTCTTGAGCATGTATGCTTCTGCTACTTGTTCTACATCAGACTTCTTCCGCAAACGGCGAAACGCTTTGACTCGGTGAGTTTCGCGGCATTCCGACTTCGATGCCCCGGTTGCCGAAATTCAGTTGCCTTTGAATTTCGGGTGATCCCTCTTGAGCATGTATGCTTCTGCTACTTGTTCTACATCAGACTTCTTCTTCCGCAAACGGCGAAACGCTTTGACTCGGTGAGTTTCGCGGCATTCCGACTTCGATGCCCCGGTTGCCGAAATTCAGTTGCCTTTGAATTTCGGGTGATCCCTCTTGAGCATGTATGCTTCTGCTACTTGTTCTACATCAGACTTCTTCCGCAAACGGCGAAACGCTTTGACTCGGTGAGTTTCGCGGCATTCCGACTTCGATGCCCCGGTTGCCGAAATTCAGTTGCCTTTGAATTTCGGGTGATCCCTCTTGAGCATGTATGCTTCTGCTACTTGTTCTACATCAGACTTCTTCCGCAAACGGCGAAACGCTTTGACTCGGTGAGTTTCGCGGCATTCCGACTTCGATGCCCCGGTTGCCGAAATTCAGTTGCCTTTGAATTTCGGGTGATCCCTCTTGAGCATGTATGCTTCTGCTACTTGTTCTACATCAGACTTCTTCCGCAAACGGCGAAACGCTTTGACTCGGTGAGTTTCGCGGCATTCCGACTTCGATGCCCCGGTTGCCGAAATTCAGTTGCCTTTGAATTTCGGGTGATCCCTCTTGAGCATGTATGCTTCTGCTACTTGTTCTACATCAGACTTCTTCCGCAAACGGCGAAACGCTTTGACTCGGTGAGTTTCGCGGCATTCCGACTTCGATGCCCCGGTTGCCGAAATTCAGTTGCCTTTGAATTTCGGGTGATCCCTCTTGAGCATGTATGCTTCTGCTACTTGTTCTACATCAGACTTCTTCCGCAAACGGCGAAACGCTTTGACTCGGTGAGTTTCGCGGCATTCCGACTTCGATGCCCCGGTTGCCGAAATTCAGTTGCCTTTGAATTTCGGGTGATCCCTCTTGAGCATGTATGCTTCTGCTACTTGTTCTACATCAGACTTCTTCCGCAAACGGCGAAACGCTTTGACTCGGTGAGTTTCGCGGCATTCCGACTTCGATGCCCCGGTTGCCGAAATTCAGTTGCCTTTGAATTTCGGGTGATCCCTCTTGAGCATGTATGCTTCTGCTACTTGTTCTACATCAGACTTCTTCCGCAAACGGCGAAACGCTTTGACTCGGTGAGTTTCGCGGCATTCCGACTTCGATGCCCCGGTTGCCGAAATTCAGTTGCCTTTGAATTTCGGGTGATCCCTCTTGAGCATGTATGCTTCTGCTACTTGTTCTACATCAGACTTCTTCCGCAAACGGCGAAACGCTTTGACTCGGTGAGTTTCGCGGCATTCCGACTTCGATGCCCCGGTTGCCGAAATTCAGTTGCCTTTGAATTTCGGGTGATCCCTCTTGAGCATGTATGCTTCTGCTACTTGTTCTACATCAGACTTCTTCCGCAAACGGCGAAACGCTTTGACTCGGTGAGTTTCGCGGCATTCCGACTTCGATGCCCCGGTTGCCGAAATTCAGTTGCCTTTGAATTTCGGGTGATCCCTCTTGAGCATGTATGCTTCTGCTACTTGTTCTACATCAGACTTCTTCCGCAAACGGCGAAACGCTTTGACTCGGTGAGTTTCGCGGCATTCCGACTTCGATGCCCCGGTTGCCGAAATTCAGTTGCCTTTGAATTTCGGGTGATCCCTCTTGAGCATGTATGCTTCTGCTACTTGTTCTACATCAGACTTCTTCCGCAAACGGCGAAACGCTTTGACTCGGTGAGTTTCGCGGCATTCCGACTTCGATGCCCCGGTTGCCGAAATTCAGTTGCCTTTGAATTTCGGGTGATCCCTCTTGAGCATGTATGCTTCTGCTACTTGTTCTACATCAGACTTCTTCCGCAAACGGCGAAACGCTTTGACTCGGTGAGTTTCGCGGCATTCCGACTTCGATGCCCCGGTTGCCGAAATTCAGTTGCCTTTGAATTTCGGGTGATCCCTCTTGAGCATGTATGCTTCTGCTACTTGTTCTACATCAGACTTCTTCCGCAAACGGCGAAACGCTTTGACTCGGTGAGTTTCGCGGCATTCCGACTTCGATGCCCCGGTTGCCGAAATTCAGTTGCCTTTGAATTTCGGGTGATCCCTCTTGAGCATGTATGCTTCTGCTACTTGTTCTACATCAGACTTCTTCCGCAAACGGCGAAACGCTTTGACTCGGTGAGTTTCGCGGCATTCCGACTTCGATGCCCCGGTTGCCGAAATTCAGTTGCCTTTGAATTTCGGGTGATCCCTCTTGAGCATGTATGCTTCTGCTACTTGTTCTACATCAGACTTCTTCCGCAAACGGCGAAACGCTTTGACTCGGTGAGTTTCGCGGCATTCCGACTTCGATGCCCCGGTTGCCGAAATTCAGTTGCCTTTGAATTTCGGGTGATCCCTCTTGAGCATGTATGCTTCTGCTACTTGTTCTACATCAGACTTCTTCCGCAAACGGCGAAACGCTTTGACTCGGTGAGTTTCGCGGCATTCCGACTTCGATGCCCCGGTTGCCGAAATTCAGTTGCCTTTGAATTTCGGGTGATCCCTCTTGAGCATGTATGCTTCTGCTACTTGTTCTACATCAGACTTCTTCCGCAAACGGCGAAACGCTTTGACTCGGTGAGTTTCGCGGCATTCCGACTTCGATGCCCCGGTTGCCGAAATTCAGTTGCCTTTGAATTTCGGGTGATCCCTCTTGAGCATGTATGCTTCTGCTACTTGTTCTACATCAGACTTCTTCCGCAAACGGCGAAACGCTTTGACTCGGTGAGTTTCGCGGCATTCCGACTTCGATGCCCCGGTTGCCGAAATTCAGTTGCCTTTGAATTTCGGGTGATCCCTCTTGAGCATGTATGCTTCTGCTACTTGTTCTACATCAGACTTCTTCCGCAAACGGCGAAACGCTTTGACTCGGTGAGTTTCGCGGCATTCCGACTTCGATGCCCCGGTTGCCGAAATTCAGTTGCCTTTGAATTTCGGGTGATCCCTCTTGAGCATGTATGCTTCTGCTACTTGTTCTACATCAGACTTCTTCCGCAAACGGCGAAACGCTTTGACTCGGTGAGTTTCGCGGCATTCCGACTTCGATGCCCCGGTTGCCGAAATTCAGTTGCCTTTGAATTTCGGGTGATCCCTCTTGAGCATGTATGCTTCTGCTACTTGTTCTACATCAGACTTCTTCCGCAAACGGCGAAACGCTTTGACTCGGTGAGTTTCGCGGCATTCCGACTTCGATGCCCCGGTTGCCGAAATTCAGTTGCCTTTGAATTTCGGGTGATCCCTCTTGAGCATGTATGCTTCTGCTACTTGTTCTACATCAGACTTCTTCCGCAAACGGCGAAACGCTTTGACTCGGTGAGTTTCGCGGCATTCCGACTTCGATGCCCCGGTTGCCGAAATTCAGTTGCCTTTGAATTTCGGGTGATCCCTCTTGAGCATGTATGCTTCTGCTACTTGTTCTACATCAGACTTCTTCCGCAAACGGCGAAACGCTTTGACTCGGTGAGTTTCGCGGCATTCCGACTTCGATGCCCCGGTTGCCGAAATTCAGTTGCCTTTGAATTTCGGGTGATCCCTCTTGAGCATGTATGCTTCTGCTACTTGTTCTACATCAGACTTCTTCCGCAAACGGCGAAACGCTTTGACTCGGTGAGTTTCGCGGCATTCCGACTTCGATGCCCCGGTTGCCGAAATTCAGTTGCCTTTGAATTTCGGGTGATCCCTCTTGAGCATGTATGCTTCTGCTACTTGTTCTACATCAGACTTCTTCCGCAAACGGCGAAACGCTTTGACTCGGTGAGTTTCGCGGCATTCCGACTTCGATGCCCCGGTTGCCGAAATTCAGTTGCCTTTGAATTTCGGGTGATCCCTCTTGAGCATGTATGCTTCTGCTACTTGTTCTACATCAGACTTCTTCCGCAAACGGCGAAACGCTTTGACTCGGTGAGTTTCGCGGCATTCCGACTTCGATGCCCCGGTTGCCGAAATTCAGTTGCCTTTGAATTTCGGGTGATCCCTCTTGAGCATGTATGCTTCTGCTACTTGTTCTACATCAGACTTCTTCCGCAAACGGCGAAACGCTTTGACTCGGTGAGTTTCGCGGCATTCCGACTTCGATGCCCCGGTTGCCGAAATTCAGTTGCCTTTGAATTTCGGGTGATCCCTCTTGAGCATGTATGCTTCTGCTACTTGTTCTACATCAGACTTCTTCCGCAAACGGCGAAACGCTTTGACTCGGTGAGTTTCGCGGCATTCCGACTTCGATGCCCCGGTTGCCGAAATTCAGTTGCCTTTGAATTTCGGGTGATCCCTCTTGAGCATGTATGCTTCTGCTACTTGTTCTACATCAGACTTCTTCCGCAAACGGCGAAACGCTTTGACTCGGTGAGTTTCGCGGCATTCCGACTTCGATGCCCCGGTTGCCGAAATTCAGTTGCCTTTGAATTTCGGGTGATCCCTCTTGAGCATGTATGCTTCTGCTACTTGTTCTACATCAGACTTCTTCCGCAAACGGCGAAACGCTTTGACTCGGTGAGTTTCGCGGCATTCCGACTTCGATGCCCCGGTTGCCGAAATTCAGTTGCCTTTGAATTTCGGGTGATCCCTCTTGAGCATGTATGCTTCTGCTACTTGTTCTACATCAGACTTCTTCCGCAAACGGCGAAACGCTTTGACTCGGTGAGTTTCGCGGCATTCCGACTTCGATGCCCCGGTTGCCGAAATTCAGTTGCCTTTGAATTTCGGGTGATCCCTCTTGAGCATGTATGCTTCTGCTACTTGTTCTACATCAGACTTCTTCCGCAAACGGCGAAACGCTTTGACTCGGTGAGTTTCGCGGCATTCCGACTTCGATGCCCCGGTTGCCGAAATTCAGTTGCCTTTGAATTTCGGGTGATCCCTCTTGAGCATGTATGCTTCTGCTACTTGTTCTACATCAGACTTCTTCCGCAAACGGCGAAACGCTTTGACTCGGTGAGTTTCGCGGCATTCCGACTTCGATGCCCCGGTTGCCGAAATTCAGTTGCCTTTGAATTTCGGGTGATCCCTCTTGAGCATGTATGCTTCTGCTACTTGTTCTACATCAGACTTCTTCCGCAAACGGCGAAACGCTTTGACTCGGTGAGTTTCGCGGCATTCCGACTTCGATGCCCCGGTTGCCGAAATTCAGTTGCCTTTGAATTTCGGGTGATCCCTCTTGAGCATGTATGCTTCTGCTACTTGTTCTACATCAGACTTCTTCCGCAAACGGCGAAACGCTTTGACTCGGTGAGTTTCGCGGCATTCCGACTTCGATGCCCCGGTTGCCGAAATTCAGTTGCCTTTGAATTTCGGGTGATCCCTCTTGAGCATGTATGCTTCTGCTACTTGTTCTACATCAGACTTCTTCCGCAAACGGCGAAACGCTTTGACTCGGTGAGTTTCGCGGCATTCCGACTTCGATGCCCCGGTTGCCGAAATTCAGTTGCCTTTGAATTTCGGGTGATCCCTCTTGAGCATGTATGCTTCTGCTACTTGTTCTACATCAGACTTCTTCCGCAAACGGCGAAACGCTTTGACTCGGTGAGTTTCGCGGCATTCCGACTTCGATGCCCCGGTTGCCGAAATTCAGTTGCCTTTGAATTTCGGGTGATCCCTCTTGAGCATGTATGCTTCTGCTACTTGTTCTACATCAGACTTCTTCCGCAAACGGCGAAACGCTTTGACTCGGTGAGTTTCGCGGCATTCCGACTTCGATGCCCCGGTTGCCGAAATTCAGTTGCCTTTGAATTTCGGGTGATCCCTCTTGAGCATGTATGCTTCTGCTACTTGTTCTACATCAGACTTCTTCCGCAAACGGCGAAACGCTTTGACTCGGTGAGTTTCGCGGCATTCCGACTTCGATGCCCCGGTTGCCGAAATTCAGTTGCCTTTGAATTTCGGGTGATCCCTCTTGAGCATGTATGCTTCTGCTACTTGTTCTACATCAGACTTCTTCCGCAAACGGCGAAACGCTTTGACTCGGTGAGTTTCGCGGCATTCCGACTTCGATGCCCCGGTTGCCGAAATTCAGTTGCCTTTGAATTTCGGGTGATCCCTCTTGAGCATGTATGCTTCTGCTACTTGTTCTACATCAGACTTCTTCCGCAAACGGCGAAACGCTTTGACTCGGTGAGTTTCGCGGCATTCCGACTTCGATGCCCCGGTTGCCGAAATTCAGTTGCCTTTGAATTTCGGGTGATCCCTCTTGAGCATGTATGCTTCTGCTACTTGTTCTACATCAGACTTCTTCCGCAAACGGCGAAACGCTTTGACTCGGTGAGTTTCGCGGCATTCCGACTTCGATGCCCCGGTTGCCGAAATTCAGTTGCCTTTGAATTTCGGGTGATCCCTCTTGAGCATGTATGCTTCTGCTACTTGTTCTACATCAGACTTCTTCCGCAAACGGCGAAACGCTTTGACTCGGTGAGTTTCGCGGCATTCCGACTTCGATGCCCCGGTTGCCGAAATTCAGTTGCCTTTGAATTTCGGGTGATCCCTCTTGAGCATGTATGCTTCTGCTACTTGTTCTACATCAGACTTCTTCCGCAAACGGCGAAACGCTTTGACTCGGTGAGTTTCGCGGCATTCCGACTTCGATGCCCCGGTTGCCGAAATTCAGTTGCCTTTGAATTTCGGGTGATCCCTCTTGAGCATGTATGCTTCTGCTACTTGTTCTACATCAGACTTCTTCCGCAAACGGCGAAACGCTTTGACTCGGTGAGTTTCGCGGCATTCCGACTTCGATGCCCCGGTTGCCGAAATTCAGTTGCCTTTGAATTTCGGGTGATCCCTCTTGAGCATGTATGCTTCTGCTACTTGTTCTACATCAGACTTCTTCCGCAAACGGCGAAACGCTTTGACTCGGTGAGTTTCGCGGCATTCCGACTTCGATGCCCCGGTTGCCGAAATTCAGTTGCCTTTGAATTTCGGGTGATCCCTCTTGAGCATGTATGCTTCTGCTACTTGTTCTACATCAGACTTCTTCCGCAAACGGCGAAACGCTTTGACTCGGTGAGTTTCGCGGCATTCCGACTTCGATGCCCCGGTTGCCGAAATTCAGTTGCCTTTGAATTTCGGGTGATCCCTCTTGAGCATGTATGCTTCTGCTACTTGTTCTACATCAGACTTCTTCCGCAAACGGCGAAACGCTTTGACTCGGTGAGTTTCGCGGCATTCCGACTTCGATGCCCCGGTTGCCGAAATTCAGTTGCCTTTGAATTTCGGGTGATCCCTCTTGAGCATGTATGCTTCTGCTACTTGTTCTACATCAGACTTCTTCCGCAAACGGCGAAACGCTTTGACTCGGTGAGTTTCGCGGCATTCCGACTTCGATGCCCCGGTTGCCGAAATTCAGTTGCCTTTGAATTTCGGGTGATCCCTCTTGAGCATGTATGCTTCTGCTACTTGTTCTACATCAGACTTCTTCCGCAAACGGCGAAACGCTTTGACTCGGTGAGTTTCGCGGCATTCCGACTTCGATGCCCCGGTTGCCGAAATTCAGTTGCCTTTGAATTTCGGGTGATCCCTCTTGAGCATGTATGCTTCTGCTACTTGTTCTACATCAGACTTCTTCCGCAAACGGCGAAACGCTTTGACTCGGTGAGTTTCGCGGCATTCCGACTTCGATGCCCCGGTTGCCGAAATTCAGTTGCCTTTGAATTTCGGGTGATCCCTCTTGAGCATGTATGCTTCTGCTACTTGTTCTACATCAGACTTCTTCCGCAAACGGCGAAACGCTTTGACTCGGTGAGTTTCGCGGCATTCCGACTTCGATGCCCCGGTTGCCGAAATTCAGTTGCCTTTGAATTTCGGGTGATCCCTCTTGAGCATGTATGCTTCTGCTACTTGTTCTACATCAGACTTCTTCCGCAAACGGCGAAACGCTTTGACTCGGTGAGTTTCGCGGCATTCCGACTTCGATGCCCCGGTTGCCGAAATTCAGTTGCCTTTGAATTTCGGGTGATCCCTCTTGAGCATGTATGCTTCTGCTACTTGTTCTACATCAGACTTCTTCCGCAAACGGCGAAACGCTTTGACTCGGTGAGTTTCGCGGCATTCCGACTTCGATGCCCCGGTTGCCGAAATTCAGTTGCCTTTGAATTTCGGGTGATCCCTCTTGAGCATGTATGCTTCTGCTACTTGTTCTACATCAGACTTCTTCCGCAAACGGCGAAACGCTTTGACTCGGTGAGTTTCGCGGCATTCCGACTTCGATGCCCCGGTTGCCGAAATTCAGTTGCCTTTGAATTTCGGGTGATCCCTCTTGAGCATGTATGCTTCTGCTACTTGTTCTACATCAGACTTCTTCCGCAAACGGCGAAACGCTTTGACTCGGTGAGTTTCGCGGCATTCCGACTTCGATGCCCCGGTTGCCGAAATTCAGTTGCCTTTGAATTTCGGGTGATCCCTCTTGAGCATGTATGCTTCTGCTACTTGTTCTACATCAGACTTCTTCCGCAAACGGCGAAACGCTTTGACTCGGTGAGTTTCGCGGCATTCCGACTTCGATGCCCCGGTTGCCGAAATTCAGTTGCCTTTGAATTTCGGGTGATCCCTCTTGAGCATGTATGCTTCTGCTACTTGTTCTACATCAGACTTCTTCCGCAAACGGCGAAACGCTTTGACTCGGTGAGTTTCGCGGCATTCCGACTTCGATGCCCCGGTTGCCGAAATTCAGTTGCCTTTGAATTTCGGGTGATCCCTCTTGAGCATGTATGCTTCTGCTACTTGTTCTACATCAGACTTCTTCCGCAAACGGCGAAACGCTTTGACTCGGTGAGTTTCGCGGCATTCCGACTTCGATGCCCCGGTTGCCGAAATTCAGTTGCCTTTGAATTTCGGGTGATCCCTCTTGAGCATGTATGCTTCTGCTACTTGTTCTACATCAGACTTCTTCCGCAAACGGCGAAACGCTTTGACTCGGTGAGTTTCGCGGCATTCCGACTTCGATGCCCCGGTTGCCGAAATTCAGTTGCCTTTGAATTTCGGGTGATCCCTCTTGAGCATGTATGCTTCTGCTACTTGTTCTACATCAGACTTCTTCCGCAAACGGCGAAACGCTTTGACTCGGTGAGTTTCGCGGCATTCCGACTTCGATGCCCCGGTTGCCGAAATTCAGTTGCCTTTGAATTTCGGGTGATCCCTCTTGAGCATGTATGCTTCTGCTACTTGTTCTACATCAGACTTCTTCCGCAAACGGCGAAACGCTTTGACTCGGTGAGTTTCGCGGCATTCCGACTTCGATGCCCCGGTTGCCGAAATTCAGTTGCCTTTGAATTTCGGGTGATCCCTCTTGAGCATGTATGCTTCTGCTACTTGTTCTACATCAGACTTCTTCCGCAAACGGCGAAACGCTTTGACTCGGTGAGTTTCGCGGCATTCCGACTTCGATGCCCCGGTTGCCGAAATTCAGTTGCCTTTGAATTTCGGGTGATCCCTCTTGAGCATGTATGCTTCTGCTACTTGTTCTACATCAGACTTCTTCCGCAAACGGCGAAACGCTTTGACTCGGTGAGTTTCGCGGCATTCCGACTTCGATGCCCCGGTTGCCGAAATTCAGTTGCCTTTGAATTTCGGGTGATCCCTCTTGAGCATGTATGCTTCTGCTACTTGTTCTACATCAGACTTCTTCCGCAAACGGCGAAACGCTTTGACTCGGTGAGTTTCGCGGCATTCCGACTTCGATGCCCCGGTTGCCGAAATTCAGTTGCCTTTGAATTTCGGGTGATCCCTCTTGAGCATGTATGCTTCTGCTACTTGTTCTACATCAGACTTCTTCCGCAAACGGCGAAACGCTTTGACTCGGTGAGTTTCGCGGCATTCCGACTTCGATGCCCCGGTTGCCGAAATTCAGTTGCCTTTGAATTTCGGGTGATCCCTCTTGAGCATGTATGCTTCTGCTACTTGTTCTACATCAGACTTCTTCCGCAAACGGCGAAACGCTTTGACTCGGTGAGTTTCGCGGCATTCCGACTTCGATGCCCCGGTTGCCGAAATTCAGTTGCCTTTGAATTTCGGGTGATCCCTCTTGAGCATGTATGCTTCTGCTACTTGTTCTACATCAGACTTCTTCCGCAAACGGCGAAACGCTTTGACTCGGTGAGTTTCGCGGCATTCCGACTTCGATGCCCCGGTTGCCGAAATTCAGTTGCCTTTGAATTTCGGGTGATCCCTCTTGAGCATGTATGCTTCTGCTACTTGTTCTACATCAGACTTCTTCCGCAAACGGCGAAACGCTTTGACTCGGTGAGTTTCGCGGCATTCCGACTTCGATGCCCCGGTTGCCGAAATTCAGTTGCCTTTGAATTTCGGGTGATCCCTCTTGAGCATGTATGCTTCTGCTACTTGTTCTACATCAGACTTCTTCCGCAAACGGCGAAACGCTTTGACTCGGTGAGTTTCGCGGCATTCCGACTTCGATGCCCCGGTTGCCGAAATTCAGTTGCCTTTGAATTTCGGGTGATCCCTCTTGAGCATGTATGCTTCTGCTACTTGTTCTACATCAGACTTCTTCCCGCAAACGGCGAAACGCTTTGACTCGGTGAGTTTCGCGGCATTCCGACTTCGATGCCCCGGTTGCCGAAATTCAGTTGCCTTTGAATTTCGGGTGATCCCTCTTGAGCATGTATGCTTCTGCTACTTGTTCTACATCAGACTTCTTCCGCAAACGGCGAAACGCTTTGACTCGGTGAGTTTCGCGGCATTCCGACTTCGATGCCCCGGTTGCCGAAATTCAGTTGCCTTTGAATTTCGGGTGATCCCTCTTGAGCATGTATGCTTCTGCTACTTGTTCTACATCAGACTTCTTCCGCAAACGGCGAAACGCTTTGACTCGGTGAGTTTCGCGGCATTCCGACTTCGATGCCCCGGTTGCCGAAATTCAGTTGCCTTTGAATTTCGGGTGATCCCTCTTGAGCATGTATGCTTCTGCTACTTGTTCTACATCAGACTTCTTCCGCAAACGGCGAAACGCTTTGACTCGGTGAGTTTCGCGGCATTCCGACTTCGATGCCCCGGTTGCCGAAATTCAGTTGCCTTTGAATTTCGGGTGATCCCTCTTGAGCATGTATGCTTCTGCTACTTGTTCTACATCAGACTTCTTCCGCAAACGGCGAAACGCTTTGACTCGGTGAGTTTCGCGGCATTCCGACTTCGATGCCCCGGTTGCCGAAATTCAGTTGCCTTTGAATTTCGGGTGATCCCTCTTGAGCATGTATGCTTCTGCTACTTGTTCTACATCAGACTTCTTCCGCAAACGGCGAAACGCTTTGACTCGGTGAGTTTCGCGGCATTCCGACTTCGATGCCCCGGTTGCCGAAATTCAGTTGCCTTTGAATTTCGGGTGATCCCTCTTGAGCATGTATGCTTCTGCTACTTGTTCTACATCAGACTTCTTCCGCAAACGGCGAAACGCTTTGACTCGGTGAGTTTCGCGGCATTCCGACTTCGATGCCCCGGTTGCCGAAATTCAGTTGCCTTTGAATTTCGGGTGATCCCTCTTGAGCATGTATGCTTCTGCTACTTGTTCTACATCAGACTTCTTCCGCAAACGGCGAAACGCTTTGACTCGGTGAGTTTCGCGGCATTCCGACTTCGATGCCCCGGTTGCCGAAATTCAGTTGCCTTTGAATTTCGGGTGATCCCTCTTGAGCATGTATGCTTCTGCTACTTGTTCTACATCAGACTTCTTCCGCAAACGGCGAAACGCTTTGACTCGGTGAGTTTCGCGGCATTCCGACTTCGATGCCCCGGTTGCCGAAATTCAGTTGCCTTTGAATTTCGGGTGATCCCTCTTGAGCATGTATGCTTCTGCTACTTGTTCTACATCAGACTTCTTCCGCAAACGGCGAAACGCTTTGACTCGGTGAGTTTCGCGGCATTCCGACTTCGATGCCCCGGTTGCCGAAATTCAGTTGCCTTTGAATTTCGGGTGATCCCTCTTGAGCATGTATGCTTCTGCTACTTGTTCTACATCAGACTTCTTCCGCAAACGGCGAAACGCTTTGACTCGGTGAGTTTCGCGGCATTCCGACTTCGATGCCCCGGTTGCCGAAATTCAGTTGCCTTTGAATTTCGGGTGATCCCTCTTGAGCATGTATGCTTCTGCTACTTGTTCTACATCAGACTTCTTCCGCAAACGGCGAAACGCTTTGACTCGGTGAGTTTCGCGGCATTCCGACTTCGATGCCCCGGTTGCCGAAATTCAGTTGCCTTTGAATTTCGGGTGATCCCTCTTGAGCATGTATGCTTCTGCTACTTGTTCTACATCAGACTTCTTCCGCAAACGGCGAAACGCTTTGACTCGGTGAGTTTCGCGGCATTCCGACTTCGATGCCCCGGTTGCCGAAATTCAGTTGCCTTTGAATTTCGGGTGATCCCTCTTGAGCATGTATGCTTCTGCTACTTGTTCTACATCAGACTTCTTCCGCAAACGGCGAAACGCTTTGACTCGGTGAGTTTCGCGGCATTCCGACTTCGATGCCCCGGTTGCCGAAATTCAGTTGCCTTTGAATTTCGGGTGATCCCTCTTGAGCATGTATGCTTCTGCTACTTGTTCTACATCAGACTTCTTCCGCAAACGGCGAAACGCTTTGACTCGGTGAGTTTCGCGGCATTCCGACTTCGATGCCCCGGTTGCCGAAATTCAGTTGCCTTTGAATTTCGGGTGATCCCTCTTGAGCATGTATGCTTCTGCTACTTGTTCTACATCAGACTTCTTCCGCAAACGGCGAAACGCTTTGACTCGGTGAGTTTCGCGGCATTCCGACTTCGATGCCCCGTTTGCCGAAATTCAGTTGCCTTTGAATTTCGGGTGATCCCTCTTGAGCATGTATGCTTCTGCTACTTGTTCTACATCAGACTTCTTCCGCAAACGGCGAAACGCTTTGACTCGGTGAGTTTCGCGGCATTCCGACTTCGATGCCCCGGTTGCCGAAATTCAGTTGCCTTTGAATTTCGGGTGATCCCTCTTGAGCATGTATGCTTCTGCTACTTGTTCTACATCAGACTTCTTCCGCAAACGGCGAAACGCTTTGACTCGGTGAGTTTCGCGGCATTCCGACTTCGATGCCCCGGTTGCCGAAATTCAGTTGCCTTTGAATTTCGGGTGATCCCTCTTGAGCATGTATGCTTCTGCTACTTGTTCTACATCAGACTTCTTCCGCAAACGGCGAAACGCTTTGACTCGGTGAGTTTCGCGGCATTCCGACTTCGATGCCCCGGTTGCCGAAATTCAGTTGCCTTTGAATTTCGGGTGATCCCTCTTGAGCATGTATGCTTCTGCTACTTGTTCTACATCAGACTTCTTCCGCAAACGGCGAAACGCTTTGACTCGGTGAGTTTCGCGGCATTCCGACTTCGATGCCCCGGTTGCCGAAATTCAGTTGCCTTTGAATTTCGGGTGATCCCTCTTGAGCATGTATGCTTCTGCTACTTGTTCTACATCAGACTTCTTCCGCAAACGGCGAAACGCTTTGACTCGGTGAGTTTCGCGGCATTCCGACTTCGATGCCCCGGTTGCCGAAATTCAGTTGCCTTTGAATTTCGGGTGATCCCTCTTGAGCATGTATGCTTCTGCTACTTGTTCTACATCAGACTTCTTCCGCAAACGGCGAAACGCTTTGACTCGGTGAGTTTCGCGGCATTCCGACTTCGATGCCCCGGTTGCCGAAATTCAGTTGCCTTTGAATTTCGGGTGATCCCTCTTGAGCATGTATGCTTCTGCTACTTGTTCTACATCAGACTTCTTCCGCAAACGGCGAAACGCTTTGACTCGGTGAGTTTCGCGGCATTCCGACTTCGATGCCCCGGTTGCCGAAATTCAGTTGCCTTTGAATTTCGGGTGATCCCTCTTGAGCATGTATGCTTCTGCTACTTGTTCTACATCAGACTTCTTCCGCAAACGGCGAAACGCTTTGACTCGGTGAGTTTCGCGGCATTCCGACTTCGATGCCCCGGTTGCCGAAATTCAGTTGCCTTTGAATTTCGGGTGATCCCTCTTGAGCATGTATGCTTCTGCTACTTGTTCTACATCAGACTTCTTCCGCAAACGGCGAAACGCTTTGACTCGGTGAGTTTCGCGGCATTCCGACTTCGATGCCCCGTTGCCGAAATTCAGTTGCCTTTGAATTTCGGGTGATCCCTCTTGAGCATGTATGCTTCTGCTACTTGTTCTACATCAGACTTCTTCCGCAAACGGCGAAACGCTTTGACTCGGTGAGTTTCGCGGCATTCCGACTTCGATGCCCCGGTTGCCGAAATTCAGTTGCCTTTGAATTTCGGGTGATCCCTCTTGAGCATGTATGCTTCTGCTACTTGTTCTACATCAGACTTCTTCCGCAAACGGCGAAACGCTTTGACTCGGTGAGTTTCGCGGCATTCCGACTTCGATGCCCCGGTTGCCGAAATTCAGTTGCCTTTGAATTTCGGGTGATCCCTCTTGAGCATGTATGCTTCTGCTACTTGTTCTACATCAGACTTCTTCCGCAAACGGCGAAACGCTTTGACTCGGTGAGTTTCGCGGCATTCCGACTTCGATGCCCCGGTTGCCGAAATTCAGTTGCCTTTGAATTTCGGGTGATCCCTCTTGAGCATGTATGCTTCTGCTACTTGTTCTACATCAGACTTCTTCCGCAAACGGCGAAACGCTTTGACTCGGTGAGTTTCGCGGCATTCCGACTTCGATGCCCCGGTTGCCGAAATTCAGTTGCCTTTGAATTTCGGGTGATCCCTCTTGAGCATGTATGCTTCTGCTACTTGTTCTACATCAGACTTCTTCCGCAAACGGCGAAACGCTTTGACTCGGTGAGTTTCGCGGCATTCCGACTTCGATGCCCCGGTTGCCGAAATTCAGTTGCCTTTGAATTTCGGGTGATCCCTCTTGAGCATGTATGCTTCTGCTACTTGTTCTACATCAGACTTCTTCCGCAAACGGCGAAACGCTTTGACTCGGTGAGTTTCGCGGCATTCCGACTTCGATGCCCCGGTTGCCGAAATTCAGTTGCCTTTGAATTTCGGGTGATCCCTCTTGAGCATGTATGCTTCTGCTACTTGTTCTACATCAGACTTCTTCCGCAAACGGCGAAACGCTTTGACTCGGTGAGTTTCGCGGCATTCCGACTTCGATGCCCCGGTTGCCGAAATTCAGTTGCCTTTGAATTTCGGGTGATCCCTCTTGAGCATGTATGCTTCTGCTACTTGTTCTACATCAGACTTCTTCCGCAAACGGCGAAACGCTTTGACTCGGTGAGTTTCGCGGCATTCCGACTTCGATGCCCCGGTTGCCGAAATTCAGTTGCCTTTGAATTTCGGGTGATCCCTCTTGAGCATGTATGCTTCTGCTACTTGTTCTACATCAGACTTCTTCCGCAAACGGCGAAACGCTTTGACTCGGTGAGTTTCGCGGCATTCCGACTTCGATGCCCCGGTTGCCGAAATTCAGTTGCCTTTGAATTTCGGGTGATCCCTCTTGAGCATGTATGCTTCTGCTACTTGTTCTACATCAGACTTCTTCCGCAAACGGCGAAACGCTTTGACTCGGTGAGTTTCGCGGCATTCCGACTTCGATGCCCCGGTTGCCGAAATTCAGTTGCCTTTGAATTTCGGGTGATCCCTCTTGAGCATGTATGCTTCTGCTACTTGTTCTACATCAGACTTCTTCCGCAAACGGCGAAACGCTTTGACTCGGTGAGTTTCGCGGCATTCCGACTTCGATGCCCCGGTTGCCGAAATTCAGTTGCCTTTGAATTTCGGGTGATCCCTCTTGAGCATGTATGCTTCTGCTACTTGTTCTACATCAGACTTCTTCCGCAAACGGCGAAACGCTTTGACTCGGTGAGTTTCGCGGCATTCCGACTTCGATGCCCCGGTTGCCGAAATTCAGTTGCCTTTGAATTTCGGGTGATCCCTCTTGAGCATGTATGCTTCTGCTACTTGTTCTACATCAGACTTCTTCCGCAAACGGCGAAACGCTTTGACTCGGTGAGTTTCGCGGCATTCCGACTTCGATGCCCCGGTTGCCGAAATTCAGTTGCCTTTGAATTTCGGGTGATCCCTCTTGAGCATGTATGCTTCTGCTACTTGTTCTACATCAGACTTCTTCCGCAAACGGCGAAACGCTTTGACTCGGTGAGTTTCGCGGCATTCCGACTTCGATGCCCCGGTTGCCGAAATTCAGTTGCCTTTGAATTTCGGGTGATCCCTCTTGAGCATGTATGCTTCTGCTACTTGTTCTACATCAGACTTCTTCCGCAAACGGCGAAACGCTTTGACTCGGTGAGTTTCGCGGCATTCCGACTTCGATGCCCCGGTTGCCGAAATTCAGTTGCCTTTGAATTTCGGGTGATCCCTCTTGAGCATGTATGCTTCTGCTACTTGTTCTACATCAGACTTCTTCCGCAAACGGCGAAACGCTTTGACTCGGTGAGTTTCGCGGCATTCCGACTTCGATGCCCCGGTTGCCGAAATTCAGTTGCCTTTGAATTTCGGGTGATCCCTCTTGAGCATGTATGCTTCTGCTACTTGTTCTACATCAGACTTCTTCCGCAAACGGCGAAACGCTTTGACTCGGTGAGTTTCGCGGCATTCCGACTTCGATGCCCCGGTTGCCGAAATTCAGTTGCCTTTGAATTTCGGGTGATCCCTCTTGAGCATGTATGCTTCTGCTACTTGTTCTACATCAGACTTCTTCCGCAAACGGCGAAACGCTTTGACTCGGTGAGTTTCGCGGCATTCCGACTTCGATGCCCCGGTTGCCGAAATTCAGTTGCCTTTGAATTTCGGGTGATCCCTCTTGAGCATGTATGCTTCTGCTACTTGTTCTACATCAGACTTCTTCCGCAAACGGCGAAACGCTTTGACTCGGTGAGTTTCGCGGCATTCCGACTTCGATGCCCCGGTTGCCGAAATTCAGTTGCCTTTGAATTTCGGGTGATCCCTCTTGAGCATGTATGCTTCTGCTACTTGTTCTACATCAGACTTCTTCCGCAAACGGCGAAACGCTTTGACTCGGTGAGTTTCGCGGCATTCCGACTTCGATGCCCGGTTGCCGAAATTCAGTTGCCTTTGAATTTCGGGTGATCCCTCTTGAGCATGTATGCTTCTGCTACTTGTTCTACATCAGACTTCTTCCGCAAACGGCGAAACGCTTTGACTCGGTGAGTTTCGCGGCATTCCGACTTCGATGCCCCGGTTGCCGAAATTCAGTTGCCTTTGAATTTCGGGTGATCCCTCTTGAGCATGTATGCTTCTGCTACTTGTTCTACATCAGACTTCTTCCGCAAACGGCGAAACGCTTTGACTCGGTGAGTTTCGCGGCATTCCGACTTCGATGCCCCGGTTGCCGAAATTCAGTTGCCTTTGAATTTCGGGTGATCCCTCTTGAGCATGTATGCTTCTGCTACTTGTTCTACATCAGACTTCTTCCGCAAACGGCGAAACGCTTTGACTCGGTGAGTTTCGCGGCATTCCGACTTCGATGCCCCGGTTGCCGAAATTCAGTTGCCTTTGAATTTCGGGTGATCCCTCTTGAGCATGTATGCTTCTGCTACTTGTTCTAATCAGACTTCTTCCGCAAACGGCGAAACGCTTTGACTCGGTGAGTTTCGCGGCATTCCGACTTCGATGCCCTGGTTGCCGAAATTCAATTGCCTTTGAATTTCGGGTGATCCCTCTTGAGCATGGATGCTTCTGCTACTTGTTCTACATCACACTTCTTCCGCAAACGGCGAAAAGCTTTGACTCGGTGAGTTTCGCGGAATTCCAACATCGATGCCCCGGTTGCCAAAATTCAGCTGCCTTTGAATTTCGGGTGAGCCCTCTTGAGCATGTATGCTTCTGCTACTTGTTCTACATCAGACTTCTTCCGCCAACGGCTAAACGCTTTGACTCGGTGAGTTTCGCGGCATTCTGAACTCGATGCCCTGGTTTCCGAAATTCAGTTGCCCTTGAATTTCGGGTGATCCATCTTGAGCATGAATGCTTCTACTACTTGTTCCGCAAACGGCGAAACGCTTTGCCTCGGTGAGTTTCGCGGCATTCTGACTTCGATGCCCCGGTTGCCGAAATTCAGTTGCCTTTGAAATTCGGGTGATCCCTCTTGAGCATGTATGCTTCTACTTGCTACATCATTCCCGCAAAAACGGCGAAACGCTTTGACTCGGTGAGTTTCGCGGCATTCCGACTTCGATGCCCCGGTTGCCGAAATTCAGTTGCCTTTGAATTTCGGGTGATCCCTCTTGAGCATGTATGCTTCTGCTACTTGTTCTACATCACACTTTCTTCCGCAAACGCGAAACGCTTTGACTCGGTGAGTTTCGCGGCATTCCGACTTCGATGCCCCGGTTGCCGAAATTCAGTTGCCTTTGAATTTCGGGTGATCCCTCTTGAGCATGTATGCTTCTGCTACTTGTTCTACATCAGACTTCTTTCCGCAAACGGCGAAACGCTTTGACTCGGTGAGTTTCGCGGCATTCCGACTTCGATGCCCCGGTTGCCGAAATTCAGTTGCCTTTGAATTTCGGGTGATCCCTCTTGAGCATGTGTATGCTTCTGCTACTTGTTCTACATCAACTTCTTCCGCAAACGGCGAAACGCTTTGACTCGGTGAGTTTCGCGGCATTCCGACTTCGATGCCCCGTTGCCGAAATTCAGTTGCCTTTGAATTTCGGGTGATCCCCTCTTGAGCATGTATGCTTCTGCTACTTGTTCTACATCACACTTCTTTCCGCAAACGCGAAACGCTTTGACTCGGTGAGTTTCGCGGCATTCCGACTTCGATGCCCCGGTTGCCGAAATTCAGTTGCCTTTGAATTTCGGTGATCCCTCTTGAGCATGTATGCTTCTGCTACTTGTTCCGCAAACGCGAAACGCTTTGACTCGGTGAGTTTCGCGGCATTCCGACTTCGATGCCCGGTTGCCGAAATTCAGTTGCCTTTGAATTTCGGTGATCCCTCTTGAGCATGTATGCTTCTGCTACTTGTTCTACAAAAAACGGGCGAAAGCTTTGACTCGGTGAGTTTCGCGGCATTCCGACTTCGATGCCCCGTTGCCGAAATTCAGTTGCCTTTGAATTTCGGGTGATCCTCTTGAGCATGTATGCTTCTGCTACTTGTTCTACATCAGACTTCTTCCGCAAACGGCGAAACGCTTTGACTCGGTGAGTTTCGCGGCATTCCGACTTCGATGCCCCGGTTGCCGAAATTCAGTTGCCTTTGAATTTCGGGTGATCCCTCTTGAGCATGTATGCTTCTGCTACTTGTTCTACATCAGACTTCTTCCGCAAACGGCGAAACGCTTTGACTCGGTGAGTTTCGCGGCATTCCGACTTCGATGCCCCGGTTGCCGAAATTCAGTTGCCTTTGAATTTCGGGTGATCCCTCTTGAGCATGTATGCTTCTGCTACTTGTTCTACATCAGACTTCTTCCGCAAACGGCGAAACGCTTTGACTCGTGAGTTTCGCGGCATTCCGACTTCGATGCCCCGGTTGCCGAAATTCAGTTGCCTTTGAATTTCGGGTGATCCCTCTTGAGCATGTATGCTTCTGCTACTTGTTCTACATCAGACTTCTTCCGCAAACGGCGAAACGCTTTGACTCGGTGAGTTTCGCGGCATTCCGACTTCGATGCCCCGTTTGCCGAAATTCAGTTGCCTTTGAATTTCGGGTGATCCCTCTTGAGCATGTATGCTTCTGCTACTTGTTCTACATCAGACTTCTTCCGCAAACGGCGAAACGCTTTGACTCGGTGAGTTTCGCGGCATTCCGACTTCGATGCCCCGTTGCCGAAATTCAGTTGCCTTTGAATTTCGGTGATCCCTCTTGAGCATGTATGCTTCTGCTACTTGTTCTACATCAGACTTCTTTTCGCAAACGGCGAAACGCTTTGACTCGGTGAGTTTCGCGGCATTCCGACTTCGATGCCCCGGTTGCCGAAATTCAGTTGCCTTTGAATTTCGGGTGATCCCTCTTGAGCATGTATGCTTCTGCTACTTGTTCTACATCAACTTCTTCCGCAAACGGCGAAACGCTTTGACTCGGTGAGTTTCGCGGCATTCCGACTTCGATGCCCCGGTTGCCGAAATTCAGTTGCCTTTGAATTTCGGTGATCCCTCTTGAGCATGTATGCTTCTGCTACTTGTTCTACATCAGACTTCTTCCGCAAACGGCGAAACGCTTTGACTCGGTGAGTTTCGCGGCATTCCGACTTCGATGCCCCGGTTGCCGAAATTCAGTTGCCTTTGAATTTCGGGTGATCCCTCTTGAGCATGTATGCTTCTGCTAACATGTTCCGCAAACGGCGAAACGCTTTGACTCGGTGAGTTTCGCGGCATTCCGACTTCGATGCCCCGTTTGCCGAAATTCAGTTGCCTTTGAATTTCGGGTGATCCCTCTTGAGCATGTATGCTTCTGCTACTTGTTCTACATCACACTTCTTCCGCAAACGCGAAACGCTTTGAGCTCGGTGAGTTTCGCGCATTGACTTCGATGCCCCGGTTGCCGAAATTCAGTTGCCTTTGAATTTCGGGTGATCCCTCTTGAGCATGTATGCTTCTGCTACTTGTTCTACATCACACTTCTTCCGCAAACGGCGAAACGCTTTGACTCGGTGAGTTTCGCGGCATTCGACTTCGATGCCCCGGTTGCCGAAATTCAGTTGCCTTTGAATTTCGGGTGATCCCTCTTGAGCATGTATGCTTCTGCTACTTGTTCTACATCAGACTTCTTCCAAAACCGCAAAACGCTTTGACTCGGTGAGTTTCGCGGCATTCCGACTTCGATGCCCGCGTTGCCGAAATTCAGTTGCCTTTGAATTTCGGGTGATCCCTCTTGAGCATGTATGCTTCTGCTACTTGTTCTACATCAGACTTCTTCCGCAAACGCGAAACGCTTTGACTCGGTGAGTTTCGCGGCATTCCGACTTCGATGCCCCGGTTGCCGAAATTCAGTTGCCTTTGAATTTCGGGTGATCCCTCTTGAGCATGTATGCTTCTGCTACTTGTTCTACATCAGACTTCTTCCGCAAACGGCGAAACGCTTTGACTCGGTGAGTTTCGCGGCATTCCGACTTCGATGCCCCGTTGCCGAAATTCAGTTGCCTTTGAATTTCGGGTGATCCCTCTTGAGCATGTATGCTTCTGCTACTTGTTCTACATCACACTTCTTCTTCCGCAAACGGCGAAACGCTTTGACTCGGTGAGTTTCGCGGCATTCCGACTTCGATGCCCCGGTTGCCGAAATTCAGTTGCCTTTGAATTTCGGTGATCCCTCTTGAGCATGTATGCTTCTGCTACTTGTTCTACATCAGACTTCTTCCGCAAACGGCGAAACGCTTTGACTCGGTGAGTTTCGCGGCATTCCGACTTCGATGCCCCGGTTGCCGAAATTCAGTTGCCTTTGAATTTCGGGTGATCCCTCTTGAGCATGTATGCTTCTGCTACTTGTTCTACATCAGACTTCTTCCGCAAACGGCGAAACGCTTTGACTCGGTGAGTTTCGCGGCATTCCGACTTCGATGCCCCGTTGCCGAAATTCAGTTGCCTTTGAATTTCGGGTGATCCCTCTTGAGCATGTATGCTTCTGCTACTTGTTCTACATCAGACTTCTTCCGCAAACGGCGAAACGCTTTGACTCGGTGAGTTTCGCGGCATTCCGACTTCGATGCCCCGGTTGCCGAAATTCAGTTGCCTTTGAATTTCGGGTGATCCCTCTTGAGCATGTATGCTTCTGCTACTTGTTCTACATCAACTTCTTCCGCAAACGGCGAAACGCTTTGACTCGTGAGTTTCGCGGCATTCCGACTTCGATGCCCCGGTTGCCGAAATTCAGTTGCCTTTGATTTCGGGTGATCCCTCTTGAGCATGTATGCTTCTGCTACTTGTTCTACATCAGACTTCTTCCGCAAACGGCGAAACGCTTTGACTCGGTGAGTTTCGCGGCATCCGACTTCGATGCCCCGGTTGCCGAAATTCAGTTGCCTTTGAATTTCGGGTGATCCCTCTTGAGCATGTATGCTTCTGCTACTTGTTCTACATCAACTTCTTTCCGCAAACGGCGAAACGCTTTGACTCGGTGAGTTTCGCGGCATTCCGACTTCGATCCCCGGTTGCCGAAATTCAGTTGCCTTTGAATTTCGGGTGATCCCTCTTGAGCATGTATGCTTCTGCTACTTGTTCTACATCACACTTTCTTCCGCAAACGGCGAAACGCTTTGACTCGGTGAGTTTCGCGGCATTCCGACTTCGATGCCCCGTTGCCGAAATTCAGTTGCCTTTGAATTTCGGGTGATCCCTCTTGAGCATGTATGCTTCTGCTACTTGTTCTACATCAGACTTCTTCCGCAAACGGCGAAACGCTTTGACTCGGTGAGTTTCGCGCATTCCGACTTCGATGCCCCGGTTGCCGAAATTCAGTTGCCTTTGAATTTCGGGTGATCCCTCTTGAGCATGTATGCTTCTGCTACTTGTTCTACATCAGACTTCTTCCGCAAACGGCGAAACGCTTTGACTCGGTGAGTTTCGCGGCATTCCGACTTCGATGCCCCGGTTGCCGAAATTCAGTTGCCTTTGAATTTCGGGTGATCCCTCTGAGCATGTATGCTTCTGCTACTTGTTCTACATCAGACTTTCTTCCGCAAACGCGAAACGCTTTGACTCGGTGAGTTTCGCGGCATTCCGACTTCGATGCCCCGGTTGCCGAAATTCAGTTGCCTTTGAATTTCGGGTGATCCCTCTTGAGCATGTATGCTTCTGCTACTTGTTCTACATCAGACTTCTTCCGCAAACAGCGAAACGCTTTGACTCGGTGAGTTTCGCGGCATTCCGACTTCGATGCCCCGTTGCCGAAATTCAGTTGCCTTTGAATTTCGGGTGATCCCTCTTGAGCATGTATGCTTCTGCTACTTGTTCTACATCAACACTTCTTCCGCAAACGGCGAAACGCTTTGACTCGGTGAGTTCGCGCATTCCGACTTCGATGCCCGGTTGCCGAAATTCAGTTGCCTTTGAATTTCGGTGATCCCTCTTGAGCATGTATGCTTCTGCTACTTGTTCAACATCAGACTTTTCCGCAAACGGCGAAACGCTTTGACTCGTGAGTTTCGCAGCATTCCGACTTCGATGCCCCGGTTGCCGAAATTCAGTTGCCTTTGAATTTCGGGTGATCCCTCTTGAGCATGTATGCTTCTGCTACGGTTTTCTACATCAGACTTCTTCCGCAAACGCGAAACGCTTTGCTCTCGG
>CM055351.1:31910841-31957428 GCA_029228515.1 Populus alba x Populus x berolinensis | reverse complement strand
AACGATTCCTGTATGTAAAATAATACAATGAAAATCAGCAGGGTCAATTTGGTGTTAATTGCAAGAATCCCAGTAGAAATTAAGCAATTTTTTCCATACCGTTTCCTGCGAATCGATCTCAGTCTTGATTATGCATGGAGAGGGGGACTATTGCTGTTGAAGCAGAGAGCTGGGGCAGCGTTGTTTGGGTCAAGCTTGTATCGAACCATATTGGCCTTGTGTTGTTCCATGTTCACGATCTTTCGGCGTCTCCTTTTTTTGTGTTGATTGCGTTGAACGGTTGCTAACAGTCTCTTTAGCAGCAGACGGTGGGCGAGGATAGAAGAAATCTGTAGGAAAGAAAGTAGTATTGAAGGCCAGCCATGAGAGCTCCAAAATCCAGAAACCATGTTTTGAACTTTTTCTGTGTTTGATTGCTTGTGTTCTTTGTGTTTATATATTTATATATATGGTAGAAGGGGAAGTAAGAGCATTCGGTTACCTTGGCTTGAGCATCAAGTCTGTGTTTTACCACGGAGAGTAGTCTGTCTTGTACAGCACGAAGGCTTCGAATTTTGAATTTGACTTTGGGGAAACTACAAGTAGAAGCTTCTTTCTTGCGCAGCAGAATTTATTCATTCCTGTTTCCTTTCGACCTTCTTTCTTTCAAATTTACTATATGCTATAAGATTGGTGTATTTTTCTTGGATTCCTTGTATGCATAGGCATATAGGTCGGATACATACAATTTCAATCGTTAATATCATTCGTATATATATAATACTCCATTGTTTAATGTTTCACAAACAAAATAAAAATTATTTGAGTATTATTATAGTTGGTTTAAGTATGTTTATTAGTGTCATTCCTATTGTGTTTAAAATCATGAATAGTTATAGATTTATACTGATTAATGTAGTTTAATTTTATAGATTTTTTTTTATTAATATAAGTGTTCGTCGTCAGTTTACTCCTATCTTTAATTAATCCTATTTGGCTTTAAAATTAACAATTATGTAAGCTTCCAATAATTATCATTTTGGCAGCAACCACGATGGTTCAAACTTGATATCATAAGAGAAGCAAACCTCTTAATCTCAAAATCCTTTTACCATCGGGACTACTTATTAGATAGTTATTTTTTATAGATTTTCTTTACTGCTTGCGTTTACTGGTATTTAATTTCTTTAATGATTTTGAAATTGAATTTTATTAACACTTATTTATTCTCCAACTAAAATAAAATGTAATATAAATCTTTAAAAAAAATTATAATATCTTTATTTTCTTGATATATATTGAATTTGATATCACTTAATTTTATAATTTTATTAAGGAAAAAAAAACTTAATTCACAAATAATTAGAGTTCAAAAAAACAAATTACTGTTACTAATCATAGAATATTAAAAAACCTTAAGGATCTTGACGTAGGTTTGTATATATTAATTTCAACACTGCATTTTAATTTGAAACTTAATGATATGGGCTTTCTATTGGTTTAATTTAAAAATATTTTTTAATTAATAAATCTATGTTAATATCAATGTTTTAGTTTTTTTATCTGCATATCGTTGCCAATAAAGGCCCATTAATTTTATGTATTAATTTTCTAATACATGGAAAAATATTAATTATTGGTTAATAATTAATTAAAAAAACATATAAGTACGTCATGCGTCTTAAACCCATAGAAAACAATTCGAATTGCATTTGAATTACCATGTAGTCTTGATATAATGAATGATAATATGATTGATTGTGTGACTCCTATCACGGGAGGACTTGTGCGATATATTTATAAATATTTAATAAGAAAATAAAATTATGTAACAATGATATTGCTTTTTATTTATTTATTTATTAAAAACTTAGATGTAATTTCATTGCATGTAATTGTTTTTTTAGGCGGGCCCAGACGGGCGTCTGCTTGATTGGGCCCAATTTTTGCCATTCCCAGTCCCCCCTAAGCCCCCCAAGCCCAAACCCCGGTCTTAACCAAAACCCATTTGGTGCCAATTGTGTGGGATTTGGCAACCCAACTGATCCTAACCAGGCCATCCGAATCCCTAGCCCATCTAAAACTAGCCCATCATAGACCCTAAGCCCCCCCGTAAAAATGCCCCCCCAAAACCCCTTAACCCTATAAAATCCCCACCATTTCCAATTCTCTAAACCCTCGTACTCCTTTACACAAAGGCGGTTCCCCCTCCGCCAAAACCACTAGAAACTGACCACTCCCCCTCTCTTAACTGAACAATTGACCCCTACCACCATGTCTGAAAGTCGAGGCATTCCACTCCTCGCTCGTGAGAAAGAAAAAAAAACACAAGAAAAAAAAAAACCAAGAAAACTCCAAACAAACAGGACGCTAAACCCCAAAACAACAAAAGACCACTGGACCAAAGATTTCATGAATCAAGCCTCCAAAAACTTTCACCCCAACGATCGACACTTCACCAGTGGCCCCTAATCCCCTTTTTGAAAAAACTAATACCTGACAACAGAACTCAATTGTAAAGAAACTGGGAACACTACAACTCCACTTTCCCCCAATCATGGACACTCACCAAACCCTCATGCGGTCCACTTGACTGAAATACATCAGGTATGGTATTATGAATCTTGATAAAAAACCAGCAAACCCCTTCTTCACATGAATAGATTTGGATGCCTTGTGGATTAAGAGGAAATTTTACGTCGTGTCCCCCCCCCCGAAAAAAACCTGGGTTCCACAATAGTGGCACCATTAGGACCCCCCTAAAGGTTTACAGGGTAATTTTAATCAGTTTTGTTAAAAAAAATTGATTTTGAGCTACATAGACTGGTTTTGAAAGTCTCAAACAAAGGTGCTGGGAAAAAAAAGAGTATGTTTGTATTGCCACTAGATTGCCAATGATAAGGTTCCCCCTGGAATGTTTTGCCCGAAAAAAGTAAAGCGGAGGAAGCGGGTTAGAGACACTTTTAACAGGGGCGGTTTCTTTTCAAGAAAAAGGCCCCGCCCTTGAATGTTTTCCTGCCTGTTTAAAAGACAGCTTTAGGATTAGGTGAACAATTTATGAGAGTAAGATGTTGGAATTATGGATGCAGATAGGCATTTTTGGGGTTGTTTTTTTTTGGGATTTCGTGGTTGAGGGGCGGGGACTTAGTGTTAAGGACTATGTCTTGTGTGGTGGCGCCATTTTGGGGGGTTGATTTCCTTTTGGGTTTTGTTTGGTTGCGCCAATATGGCCCCAAGAAGTTATGAGGAGGGGGTTGAAGGTCCCAAGGGGAATCTTAGGGGAAGAAAGATAATAGGTTATACTAATGCTAATGGATGGTTTAATGGGCATATGCTCTCAGTGGGGGGTTTTTTTATGAATATATTAAATCGCGAATGAGAGTTTTTACTTGAAGGAGAAGGCCTTTATTTAATGCCCTCTTTGGCAAGTGGGTGCCTTTTGGACCAATTTGTTTTTTAATAAGAGGTTTGGTGGTTTGGTTTAAGGAATTCTGCTGTGAATGCCCTTATTTGTTTATATGGTGGGGCTTAAGGGGGTTGAAAATTGATTCCGGGGCTTGTTAGAAGGGTTTGAGAACGATTTAGAGGCTGGTGCAGGTAAAAGTTTGTGTTTGATGGACTTACTAATGGGTGAGGCTATTTCTGCTCTGGGAATTGCGGGAGATTGGAAAAAACCTGCCTGTTTTATAAATGGCCTACTTTGTGATCATCGGTTTGGCTGTGGCCAAAAGAAAATTTAAGGAAAGGGTTTTTGTGATGGGAATAGGGGATACTTTATCCAAGGAAAATGGGGGGTTGGGGGCCAAGGGCTTATTTTTTTTTCGATAAAGGAAAAGAAAGTGTTGATTTCTGAGGGGGAAGTTTTGGATAAGCATTGGGAAGCCAAAAATGACAACCAATTTCCCCTCATGGAAAAAATGGATGAGAAAATTCTTTGGGTTTTGCCTCCCGGGGCGGAGAATTTCTATTGTTAAGCTGGGGAATTGCATGGACTGCTGCTGGCTTCCAAACCCAGACCTGTGGAAAAGGAGGACTTGGGGTTGAATGAGGTAGAAAGAAGAAAAAAGAAAAACCAAGGAAATGGGGAAGATGGTGGAAGGAGGCGCAAGCGCAAATTGGAAATGAAAGCTCTTGGTTGGCACACTGCCCTGGCCCAGGTTTTATCCCTGCTAAGAAAACACTAAAAAACAGATAAGTTTGAAAAACGAAGAGAGTGTGGTCACAAGGATAAAGAAAAAGGTGAAGGAAGAGCACTGATGGAGGGAAAGGTGATTTGATGAGAATAAAAAAGGAGGAAAGAACGAGGAAAGGAAGAAGGAAAAAGAAAGGAGTAAAAACGAGGGGTGTTGGCCGAGGTCTTGAAAAGAGGAAAATTGGCCAAGTGGAGGGTAAAGTGGTGAATGATGGAGGGAAAGAAAAAGAGAAAAAGGCAAAAATGAAAAAGAAGCAGTTTAAGGGAAGGATTGCCTGAAGTGGGGGATAATTTTAGAAGGAAAAGGAGACTGGGTGAAGAAAGTCCTGAGAAAGAAGAAGAAAAAGAACAGAAGAAAGACAAAAAGGGGCTTGAAAAGATGGCCTGCAACCCATATTGATAAATGGGCAAAAGGCTGATGGCCGGAGTTCCTGAAATTATTATAAGTGAGATAGGAAGAAGAGAGAAGAAAAAGAAGGACAAAGGAATGGAGGAAGGAAGAATTTAAGACCAAAGTATAGTCCTAAAAACATTATTTTTTATTTTAAGGGTAAGTTCCTATAAATTGACCTGCTTTTTTAGTTAACTTTATGGGCCCATCTGAAGTACTATGGTTTGTAGTGTTTTGTAAAAGTTTTTTTGTTTTCATGTAGTTTATAGCAGAAAGCAATTTCCAAAAACTGAGGTCGTTGTAAAACAATTTGGATTTTTTTTTTTGGCCTGGTTACAAATTATTTGCTTTGTATTCCCCTCTACCCGTGGTGTTTTTTAATAAATTGTTAATAGTTTATCCTCCTTGGCAAGTTCATGAAAATTGTTTTTTTTCGTTAAATTTTGTGTGGGCCCGTAGTTTTTTCCCCTCAATATGTAAAAACATGTCCCCTTGAAAATTTTTTTTTTCCATGTTTCCCCCAATTTTTCTGGTTCACATCCTTGTTTGGAAGGTTATGAACATTGGGGGATTTTTGTTGTGAGGGAAAGGCCCTGTTTTTTTTTGTTAAAATGGAGTAAGGGGGGGTTGGTTTGGTTCAAAAATTTGATATGATAAACCTAGCACAGAGGATGCATGTTATTCCTTCAAATAGATATTTTTGGTTGTGTTTTTTGTTACTTCCTAGGATGCAGGCATCATTCTCTTTTTGTTTTTCTTTTTCCAGCTTTGGAATTTGAATTGGTTTAAGGGCAATGAGGCTGAGCGAAAGCTTTCCCCCTAACAGGAGACTTTCCAGATGCAAGCGCCAAAAAAGAATTGGGAAAGCCTTTGGTTTTACCCTTTGCATGCCCCCTGGCTAACATTCCCTAAGCTCCAATCCATTGCAGAAATGGAGAGAGCCCCGTTTGTATTCCCTGTAGATAAACTTGCAGTATTTGGGAGTTTGGCCTCAATAACCCTTTTTCCCATAGGTTCATTGGCTGTTCCCCCAATCCCCTACAATTTTCCTTGTCCATAATGTGTAAAATTTGGACATTCTGTTGGTTTTAGAAGTTTTCAAAGGAAATGTTTACTTTGTTTTGGGTTGTTTTTTCTAGCTTATAATGGGTATGTATTCCCGACAATTCTAGATTTCTTCACGTAGAGTGAGGTTTTTTAAATCGAGCCATGAAAAATCATCATTTAAAAAGGACAAAATCTTCGGTTTTTATGGAAGAAAAACAAACCAGTCAGACAATCCCAGATCAGTTTGGCCCCCTTGGTAAACCCTAACCCCTTTTTTGGGTTGTAAACGTACCCCCCCCCCTCCACCCCCATGAAATCCATTACCCACCGCTTAGCAAAACCCGTGCCCTTCTTTTACTGGGAAACAGTGGTATTTCCCGCTTACTATCCAAAAGACATCCATGTCCCGAACCCCCCTTTCCTTCTTCCTCTTTCCCACCGACCGTTTTTTCCATTCCACGACACTTTTGTCCCCCCACCTCACGGAATTGCCTGCACCACCAATGATTACTGCTAGCCTATTTGCCTCCCCCAGGTTAACCTTTTTTAAACCGGGACGAATGTTTTGCCCATGCTGTTTGATTTGGCTGCAGTGGTTTTCCAACGGAAGGTGGGTTTTGTGAATGCATAAATGAAATCGGTATGGAAAACGGGTTTACACTTTTATCGGAAGGGATAATTTTTTGAAAATTGTGGGTGAATGTTTAATTGTCGTGGGGCTTTTGTTGGGGTAAAAATAGATTTGGCTAAAAACCCAGAGGGAACCCAAATGGTAACCCGGGGGGCTTTTGAAGATGGGTGAGTTCCAATAGGTTTTTGAAACTGGTTTTTGGCCAAAACAGTCCTAAATTTTTGGCCTTTTCTTGTTGGGGAAGATTGGGTGGGTCCCCTCAAAGCCATATTTTTGTTTTTGACAGCGTTTGTTGGTGCTATCAATGGTTTTTTTTTGAACCTTGGTTATGGCTGCCTCCATGGATGAGATACTGGTTTCCCCGGGGTTACCCATTTTTTGTGATTAAACTTGCCCTGTTCCCCCCCCCCTGTTCATCCTGGCATCGTAAATTACAATATTGATTTACCTTATTTTAAAACTCCACTTATTTTTTTTTTATGGAAGTTTTCAAAAGGTTTTTTGCTCCATCATGGTTATAAATAAAAATGGCCAGGTAAATAGTTTGGTTTTTTCCCCAGAAAAGGTTATAACTGGTTAGAGGTGTGTATAGATGTCCTAACCCTTTTTGCCCTTTCTAATTGGGGTTTTTAGCCAGAATAGTATTCTGGCCACTGGGTATTTTTTTTGGCTGAGTTTTGAAAAGAGAACTCTTGCCATTAAATCTCCAAAAAAAAAGAAAAAAAATATAATCAAGTTTGCTTTCAATAAATTCCCATTTTTATATGGGGTCAAAAATTCGAATATATTGGTAAATTTTATTTTTGAACCTCCATTGACAAATTGAAAAGGAAAAATCCTGGTTAAGTATACCATAACAAGATTACATCCAACCTTGGTCACATAAACTCTTAATCAGTCCCCCACCCCCCCCCCCCTCCACAAAGGATAAACATTCCCAATGGGAAAGGTTTTAGAATTACAATAATGATAGTTGTACAAATACTATGCTCCCCACTTGCCACTAATCTTCCACCTGAAATTTCAATGGGCTGTTCAAATCCCTATTGCTTAGAAGGCTATCACTAGTATGCATGATTCAATCCACTGAGGTTTCCTCTCCTGTGTGAAAAAATTTAACCTGTAAATCCAGCTGTGATGCTCACAAAGTGGAATAATTTATCGGCTAAAACCAGCTATCTTGGTTTATCTTACGTGCATGTGTTTTTTCCAAACCACTGGGATGTAAAAACTCGTTTAATGACTACTAATTTTTTTTTTCCAATAAAAGAAAAATCAAGTTGGCCCTGCATGCTAAAAAATGTGGGGTGGGCAGCCCAAATTGTTGGGCTTTTTGAAAACTGACAACAGAAAGGAAAAAATAACACAAGGGCCCTTTGTGATTTTCACCTTGAAACAGAATAAAACTCCAAAAGGGCCTGCTGTTATTCATGTATTTTTCAACTTCCAAATAGGGGGTGGAACTTTGCCCCTCAAAGGGCTTCTACAAGCCCCAAATTGACACCTTTTCCCCCTTTTCCCGAGCCCCCCGGGAGGTCAGTTTTAAAGCCAAAACAACCCAGTATGTTGAAGTGTATAATCCCAAGGCATCCCCATTCATCAAGCTTTTATTTTTTTTTCCTCCTTAATCCATCCGTATCTTGGTTGGCCTTAAATGAAACCTTTTTCAGCTTCTACTCACAGGGGTTTCCAAGGGGCCAGAAAATCGTGGCGCTTTCCCGTGGGAATTGTAATTTGTTTTTTCACCTTTTCCAAATGCCCCTTAAACGATAAATTCTCTTTTGAGGTGGATCACCTTTTTTCAGATTGCTGCCATTTTTTGCCATAAGCCCCCTCGGCTTTTTTGGCCCTTGTTTCCTGGCACTTGGTGGTAATTTTGGTTTTGCTTGGTTGCTTTTGCCTTTTTCCTTTTTGGTTGCAAAGTGAATTGTTTTGTATCAGAATTGGACCCCAACCTGCTTTGTTCTTGTTGTGGATTACAGTGTGTGGGTGCTCTCATCTAAACTTTTGTGCTGTCCCAGATTTTCCAAAGCTTTTGATTTCATTGGTGGCCCCCTTCCCAAAGGAATGATGGAGATAAAAGGTTCCTCCCCCTTGCCTTCACGCCTTTCTTTCTCTGGTTGTGGTCCTGGTTCCTGGTCCCCCCTTTGAAATTTATGTTCTGCAGGCCAAACTGATTGATCATCTTGGTGAGTCCGCCCCCGTTTCATTGAAATTTACCCTGGGAAGAAGGGGATTTTTTGATCAATTGCCTTTCTTTCATTTACCCAGTCCTAATTTGGCTTTCAAATTTGCTGGAAGTTTTTATATCTTTTTGGTTTTTTGCCCGCAAATCCCTCATCATTATCCAAATTGTGGTTCCATTTCCAACCAATTTGGTGCCATCACATCCCCCCTTGTTCTTCGTTTATCTGCTCCCTCAAGGTAATTGTCCCGCATTGCCCTGGATTAAAATAACCATGGTGACCTTTATATATCAAAGAACCAGAAGTTCAATATGTTTCCCTGGCTTTTCCTTTTTTTTTTTCACGTGCCAGCTTATCCAGTTGTGCAAGCCCTGGATTCTGAAAAATCGTCCCCCAAGTAGGGTGGATCCTTGGGAGGAAGCCATCAATTTTTTCTTCTTCCCCCAGCAAAACATTCAAGAATGATTTTCCCTTTAGTGGCACAGAAACTGAAGATGAAAAGACGAAAACCTAAACCATTCGGTTAAAATTTGCAAACGGAAAACCCTCCATAATCTTTCATGGGTTTGGCTTTTGGTTTTTCATCTGAATTTTCTATCACATAAGTTCCCGTGTTGTTTTTTTGTTTTAATTGAGAAATGTTCCTGACTTTTTTTGTCCGTTTTTAATAAATTCCAAAATCACGAATCATGTACCCCTGAAAAACGGGGCAGAAAGAAAGTGCACCTTGCTTCTTTTTTTGGCATCCTTTTTACCTATGGAGGGTTTTTTTTTTTCCCCTCCCCATTTTGATCACAAGGTTCCTCAACCTAGTAGTATATCGTAGAAACAATCAGCTGACTTTTTGGTAATGGGGATTTGGTTCCTCCCACATAAATTTTGGAATCTGTATCCTCCACCAAACAGTGGACCTGACAAAAATTACAGGCCCATTCCATCCTTTTGTAACAGTTGGAATTTATTTTCACCATTACCAAGATTTGAAAAAGGCAAACAAAATTTCCAATTCTTCCACAAACTTCTGCAGAGCGGTGTTTTGTCCCTTTGAAGACGTTAAGGACTCGAATTTGCTAGATGAAATGTAAAACCATATCTTTAAACTTTGTTTCCCCTTTCACCTCAGATACAAGAAACCCTCCGATGTGCCTCATCCACTTTTGGTAAGAGGTGAAGTTCATTGGGCCTATGGGTTGGTCTTGATTCTGTTTGAAGGTCCCCCTTGTTTCAAGGCCGTGAAAAAATGTCCCCCCCCCCTTTACGAAAGAGTGATTCCACCAAAATAACAGTTTCCCCTTTTTCCTTTCCTCCTAGACCCCTTTTGCTAAAGTTCCAGAGGCACTACCGGTGCTGGTTTTAACTGAGAGTTGTATTGAGAAGAAAGCTGTCTTATGTTGGAGCCCCTTGGCCCCGACAATACCAACTTCCTGGGGGCCCAGGTGTGGGGAAACGTACCCCACCCCCTCATAATGATGCCCTTGTACAATGCAGAGCCTATTACCCCTTTTTCTCTTTTGAGCCCTGGGGCTATAGTGTGGAATAAATCAACCTGTTTGAAGGTGCAATGATCAAGCCGACCATTTTTTCCTCAGAATTTCCCTTAACTCTCCATCCCATGGTTTGATGACCGCTCAGATGAAAACTTTTTTTCTCTTTTTCCCCTGGCATTCCCTGGGCTTCCCAGCCCCTCTACATTTTAGATTCCCCGTGGCTTCTGTGGACTTGAAGTTCCCTCAGTCTACCTTTTCCCAATGCCTTGATTGAAATTTATCGCTCTTTGAGGAATGAAAAGTAATTTTTCCCCTCAGATTAAACTCCCATCTCTTTGGGCGGGTTTTTGCTGGTTTTTAGAACCTTGCCCTTTCCACCCACGTTGAAAATTCTGCCCTTCCTCTTTTTGGAAGGTAAAAATTTAATCCAGCTTGGAGCCTCCGTTTTCCCTTCTGGTTCCTCTGGCACCATTGCTGTCCCCCCTTTCCATACACTGGAATCAATAGGAAGTTTGAGAATGGTTCAATTGTCCTGTCTTCAACCATGAAATCTTTTTCCTGACGATCTTCTTTGGTCTGAAGTTTGTTGTCTCAACTAGTCACTGATAGATCCCATTCAGTTGGCCTGGGTCTTGGAATTTTCTGAGAGTATTTTCTATCAAATTGGCTTCCCCTTGGGCCAAACCCCAGCTTTAATGGGGCCATTCACAATTGGGGTATTGCTGAATCTTCCGGCCTGCGGTTTCATCAATGGGAATCTTCCCCTCGACCAATGCCGGTTGATTCCTGTAAACTAGGAAAAACAATCCTGAAAAAGAACCAGAATTTGCTTTCAGCCCAGGCAAACAATGTTGTAATTTCTCTTACTTCTTCTTTCCCTCTTCCGCTTTGGCCTTTCTTTTCATTAAAGATGTTGGGTCCGGGTTTTCCCCCATCTTTTTTCTGCAGCAACAACACCCTGATGCCCATATGCACTTTGATTATATTTTAAGGTTTTACCCACAGATCCCATGGGCCCCTCCCCTTCTGTTATTTTTTTTTTCCCATGGATTTTTGTTGGCCTGTAAATCCCACAGTTATAATCAATGGCTCAGAATCTGCAAACCCTAGGAAAATCCGATAAATCCTTGCACAGCATATTGGGTCTTTTCTTCACAGGAAATGCCCTGGTTTCCTCCTTGCGATTTTTGGCTTTTTTTGCCAAATGGGAAGCAGAAGAGAACCATAAATTGTTCACGAGTTTCTGTGGACTTTTCCTCCCCCAACGAAATCTATTCCACCAGGCCTTTAGGGGCTTTCTGGGTTTATTTGACTCGTTCATCTCAGCTACACTTTGTTTGAAAATATCATTTTTCCCCTTGCCGTGTTTTTCATTCTGAATCACCTTTAAAATAACATTCGGTGTTTCACAACTAGCCAATTTCCTATCCTAAACCTTCAATCAGCTTTTTCCTTCCCCTTGGAAGAGTTTTGGTTTCTCCAGTGACACTTTATTAACATTTCTGTCCCATCTTTTTCTCAATCCCTCACTCCCGTGGAGCCATTCCCCTTTGACTCAGCTTCTTTGGTTCCAGCTTTTTTTCTGCCGAAATGGAAACCGACGAGAACCAGCCAATCTTGTCTTTGGGAATCGTTTTCCTAGAAACTTGCCAAGTTTCTCCACAAGGAAAATGCCGAATTGACCCCCTTGTCTTGTGTGTTTTCCCCCCCTTTGCTTTGGAATATACCAGAAATTGGCTTCGCTTCATTCGGAGAGGATCGACTTTTCCTGAAAATTTCATAAGAATGCCTTTTTTTGGGGTTTCTTTTTTAACAAGTAAACGTCCCCGCCTCATTTGAATACCAAAAAGCGAGTTTTTTAAGAAAGGCGCGGGATGGTACACCAATCCAGAACGGCGGGGGGTATTGGGTACCATAGGTGAAGTGGAGCAGTAACTGGTATGGACAAACCCTTCATGATTCGAATTTCCTTCAGATTTCACTTTCCCCTCCCATGTTTTGCAAGCTTCAAAGAATGGAAAAATTTGGGGGGGAAAAAACTTGGAATTTCTTTTTTGAATGGCCCGAAAGAAAAACAGGTGGTTTTTTCTTTTGGGATTGCTTGGATTCTGAAAATTTGAAGGAAACGGCTTTGTTCCCTCGAATGCTCGCCACTTTTGTGAAAGAGTCCCTTTACAGGTCTCAACGTGGGAAAAGTTCTTGTCTCCATGACCATGACCTCCATAGAAGTTTTTTTTTGTTTACCAGAAAAGAAAGGCTAAATTCCTGCCCCTTTGAATTACTTTGGTCTAATTTTGTTTTTCCTATCCTCAATTTGTTGTGCTAAATCAAAAGTAGAAATTCAAGAGTTGGGGGGGGACTTGCCTGAAAAAAAAAATGAACCATATTCTCTCCCATCAGAAAAACAGTTTTTTTTGCCTCCAAATAGTCCCACTGATTTCGCCAATCCCGCCATTCCACTTTGCTAAAAACAATGGGAAAAGAGTCGGCCGGCAAAGCTTGATTTGATCCTATGGAACCTCCTCATTTTTTTTTTCCCCCCCTTCCAGGTCCAGTGTTTCCCTCCAGAAGATTTTCCATATCAAAGGTCTCCCTGAATTTTTTTGGCAACCTAGGCAAAACCTTTGTTCCAAAACTCCTTTTTGCCACTGGGACCCTTTTTTAAAAACTAGATTCCGTCATTTGGCCAAAGTTTCTTTGGCTGAATTTCCCCTGCATGGGGAAAAAAAGAGGGCTAATAAAAAATTTTTGGCTTTACTACTATACCATTTAATTAAATTTTCAATTATTCACCTTGAAACACTGCCCTACCGAAACTTCCTTCTTTTTATTTTTAAAATAAAAGGGGGGGGGGGGGTGCGAACTTTGTTTGTGGCCTGGCAAATTTTCCTACTTTCCTTTTTGGCCATTTGAAGAAAGTGGGTGGGTCCCCATCATAAATAATTTGGTGGCCATGGCCCCTGGAAATGTTGTGAAAGCTTGCTGGCCATCCACTAGACAGGACAGATAACCCCCCATCAAAAATCCCAGAAATTGAAATTTTTGGCTTTGGTCCCCACTTTGGGTGAATGAAAGCTTCAAGCCTTGGCAATCTTGGAAGGCTTGGAAATGATTCTTAGCTTTCCTTTTAAACCTTTTTCACTCTTCAGCTCTCCTTTTTCCTGCCTCAATAGCTACTATCTTTCTTTTCTGGGTAACATGACGATGGGACGAATTTTTTTGCTGCCTTCCATCATACAATTGAACACCTTTTCCCCAGATGGGGGGGGGAAGAAAGGAATAATCCAAGAGTTCTCAAATTTCCAGCTTCCAAGCTTGGGTAGGCCCAAATCAAATCTTTAAAAAAGAAGAACGGTATCAATTGGGTTTCCTTTGAAGACCAAAAGATAAATAGTGAATAACAAGGGGCTTTTTTTTTTTCCCTTTCCCTGTGTCCTTTTTTATTTTCGGAATGGAACATCACTGGTTTTTAGGGGAGGAATTTGCAAGGTGGCCACCCTGAAAAAAAACCCAAGTTGGTACAAGGAAAAAAGGATAATGAGATCACTAGAAGGTAATCATGGATTCCAAAGCATGTTGCCTATGGCCGTTGGTCCCCACCGGGTTTTTTTTGGTTATTTTTTCCATTATTGGAACTTCAATTTTTTTAAATTTCAAACTTTCAAGGAAGGATGTCCATAAATTTTGCATATTAAGATTTGCAGAGGGCGCTTTTTGAACTTGGTTATTGGGCTTTAATGGAATTGACAGGAAAATTTCTTCCCCTTTGTTGAAGGAAGTTGGTAAAGGGAAATTCCCACTAATATGGCAAATATTTATAATTAAGCAAATTTTTTTTTTGTTCCTTTTCTTTACACCTTGATATGCATAATACTGTATAATACCAAAATCCAAAATAGGCAGATTATTAAGTGACCTTTTCATTCTACCCTTCTTCCAGCACCCTGGTTCCGCTGGAAAAAGTTTGATCCAGATAGAAAAATTTACAACTTCAAAAATTTAAATTTGTGTTTAGGTATTTTTAAAGTTTGAATTTAAAAAGAAATATTAAATCCTAATATTAAGGGCCTTGGGTTTGGTCCCCAAATCAGGTCCCAAATTTTCAAATTGATTTTTAAAAACAAAAACAAGGTGAATATTTTTAAAAACACAAAAATAATTGGAACTCAGATCAAAGATGTATGGAACCCTGCAAGTTAATTTTCCCAATTGTAACCATTAAAATATATAGTATTTTTTTCTTAACTTTGGTGGTCTAGATTTGGCCGTTAAATTGTAAAAAATTTAAAAATGCAGTAAGTAATCCAATTAAAATATCAAGAGTACCTTATTTTAATTTTGGTTGAATAGACGGCTACTTTTCCCAAAACATAAAAAAAATATTTATTTTAAAAAAAGTTTTATATAAAAACATATAATTTAAAAAAACAAAAAAAACCAAATAAGCCTTTCAAATTCCAACATAAAGTATCAACCAAATAAAACTTGGTTTTTTAGTCCCCCATATTGAATTATTTTCACCACTTTATTAATATAGGTGTATTTTTTGATGATGAATGGTGATTTGATGATAAAAATTTATATATTCAAATTAAAACAACAATTGTAAAAAAAAATAAATTTAACAACAACCATGAAATTAAAATAGGTTTTGCTTTGGCTTTTTTTTTCTAATGGATTGGATTTCGGAAAATAAAAGATTTAAAGGAAAGAAATAATATCATAAACACCATCAAATTTCGGATTCGATTTCTTTCAAAAATATAATTTTTGGGTTAAGAAATATTATTACTATCAAAAACAAAAAAGGCGTTTCGATATACTTTTTAATTAGCCATTACATCCCAACCTTTTTTTTCAAAATGTGTTTATAATAAATATATAAAAAAAATAAAAATTGGATTGGATAGCTTGCCGACCAAGATTTGTGGTGGTTTTGGAGGATTTCCTAGAGGTCCCCTTGGACCTACTTGGGTGGCAGACCCAAAGGGAGTGTGGAGAAAGAGGGGGCCCAAAGAATGAAACCGCGTAAGGACTTTATTTTGTTTTCCCTGGAGATTGGGGCCCCCACATCTGAAAGTTGCTGAAAAAACCAATGGGATATACCCGGTCCCCCCCCAATGAGTTTTTCAACACCGCAATAAATTGTCGGAGAATCGGGGACGGTGTGGGAATTGGAGGTGTTTTTGGATTGGGCCCGTTGTAGTTCAATTATATTTTCCAGATCCACCCACACTTGCTCTACATTAAAAGTGTTGTTTGTTCCTATGATATGGGTGAACACATAATGGGGGTTTTGAATCAAGAGGCGGTGGGGGTTTTAAAGAAATATACCAACATTAAAATATTTTTAGTTTTTTAAAAAAATCCTAAAATTTTTTTATATAAGCGGCGGGGCAAAAAAACCTTTGTTCTCATATACATTTTTGAATTTTTAAATTTTTGATAAAATTTAAATGTCGGTTTTTTTTATACCTTTTTTGGATCTGTTTTAATATGTTTGAATATCAAAAAATAATTTATGATTTTAAAAATATTAAAATTAAAAAACAAAACCATCTTTAACACAATGATTACTTTTGATACAAAAAAAATTAATATTAAAAATTAACTTTAATTACTATCCTGTTCAAAACACGCTATTTTTTGTTTTGAAATACAGGAGAAATGCCAAAAAGGTAAACGGTTTACTTTCTGCCAAATTTTTAAAAAATATTGTTTGCAAATTTCAAGCCGATGGAAATTATAATATGAAAATTTTTAATAATAAACATAGATTGTTTTCTAAATGTAAAAATAAACTATAACAAAAAAGGCCAATTGTCCCTTTTTATAAAATAAAAAGAAAAAATAAAACATGGGGTTTAGTTTTTTAAAAATATTTTAAAGAAATCAAAGCCTTTAAGAAATGTAAATTATATGTTTGGAAGTACCCGTAAAGTAAAAGAATATAAATTAATTTCGTGGGATATGCCATATTTAATTAATCTCCAAGAAATGCTTTTGTGATATTCCCCATAAATAATTTGAGTACCTTTTGCAAGTTGACAAGAAGTTTTTGTGGGTATTCCCTTCCTTACAAGTTCAACAAGGTAACAAGCCACCATGTTAATGGAGGAAATCCCGATATAATAAAACTTCAGCTGGGAAGGGACTTAAAAATACTTCCCTCTTATACAAAGTATAAGTTTTTAAACTCCATGGAAGAAAATTTAAATTCAAGTTTTTTTTTTATAAAAAGAATCAAATAAATCCATTATTAAAATCTTGCTTAAATTGCACCTGAAATCTAACTAGGTTTGGGAAATCCATAGGATTTTTTAATATTTTTTGGAATCTAAAATTTCCCAAACCAAAGATTTCAAAACTAAACTTGGATTTTTTTTGACATTTTGGTTCCCACCCCCTAATGAAAATAGACTAGTAACTCGGTTGACTCCAATATCAAAACCCTTATATTAAGTTTGATATTTAAGAATTTGTCTTTTCAACAATAAAAACAATGTAGTTTTGAAAAAAAAAAAAATGAATAGATTAATGAGTTGAATTCCCCTAATAAAACTTATTGCTCTTTTTTTTTAAAATCAATATTAAGCTAAGTTTAAAAACTTAAAATAAGATCAATTTCAATGATTTATGATCGGGGATAAATACATAATGTTGGGGGAAAATTTGCTAATTTGAAATTTAATGTTTTATTGGATAAATAATAATTAAATCATGAATGCTTTTTTTTAAAAAGTGTTTTCCCCAAAATGATTAATTTTTTTAGATTTTATTTAATTCTAATTTTTTATATTTTGCCCACATTTAAACACCATTGAAATACACTATTAAAAAAAACATAAAATTTTTTTTTAATTTTTCCCAAAGTCCATCTGAGAATAAAAACTACTTTTCTAGACCCATTCACTAAAAAACACCACCCATAAGTATTTTGAGAACCCCATAAAAAATAGGAAATTAAATACCTAGAATTCCCAGGCCCCCAAAATAAAGAATTCAATGATTTGCCAAAAACATGGCTTCCCCCAATCCCCAAAAACATCGGCCAAGGCCCATTATAAAATAACAACCGGCACCCATGGTATATCCCCTATTTTGTTTTCGACCTCCTAAATTTTATAAATCTCCAACAATTCCCAAATTTTAACAAGTATAATTCGGTGTAAAAAGAAGGTTTAATAAACTTACTGAAATGTTGGTGGGTCCCCTCATAACGTGCCAGCCAAAACGTCACTCCCCCCAGCTTTCGTGGTAGACTAATACTTTTTTTTCGAGGTTTGTTTTTCTACCACACCCCTTTTTTTTCTCATTTTTCCTTTTTTTTTTTTTTTTCTCCACTTTTCTTTTCTTTCCTGGCAATATTTTAGTGCCATTGTAGTATAAATTTTAGTGGCCTGAGCAAAAGCCCGGTTATTTTTTTTTTTATGTAAAAAAAACCAGAAAAATAGAAAATAAAAATATTCCCTGAGAACCCCCAGGTTAACCAAAAACATTAATTCAAATTAATAATTTATATATGATAATATAAAAAATTATTAAACACATCAAGATCAAAAAAAAACCAAAAAAATACTGAAATTAAAATAAATATATATTAAAAAAAACTTAAATCAACCTCCTCCGCGTTAACTATATAACAAAACCCGTTAACTTTGATCCATGAATTTGAGAACTAGCCCCAGTTAAATAGAAGTTAAATGAAAAAAAAAAAAAAACCAAAAGGCAAAATATATAAAAACATAGGGTAAAAAATAACATTTTAGCTAAAAAAAAAAAAATAGAGAATAAAAAAACTCAAGCAAAACTAGAGCAAACCCTACCACCACCTCCTAAACCTTTATCACAATTTTTTTAAACTTGCAACCCTCGTGAAATTCTAATAAATTGAGTTTTGAAATCCAAGAAAGCTTTAATTTTCCCCAAACTAAATTTTAACTCCTTAAATGATAAAATAAATAAAAAAATATCAATTTTTTAAAAACTTGTTAAAAACAATAAAACAAAAATAGCAATTTATAAAAAATAATAAATAAATTCAAATTTTGATATAAAAATGCTCCATGGAAGGATAATAATGTGTAAAAACAAAATTTTAAAAAAATATTCCCAAAACAATAATAAAAATAAGCAAAATGAAAAAAAATAGAAAAAAAACCAAAAATATAAAAAAATAAATAAAATGAAAGATAGTAAGAATTAAAAAAAAACCATCTATAAATTTTTATAATAACAAGCATGTTTTTTTTTTATTTTTTTTTTTTTCTTAAAAAAAAAAACCATCCCCGGTAGAATTATATATTTCCATTTGCACTATTCATTTGGAATTAGTGGTAATTGAACATCGTTTTTTCCTTCAACGTCCTAAAGCATATATTGAATTGGGCCTATTTGGTGCATCCCAAAGTTTTTTTTCATAAGACCTTTGTTAATTATTAACTAAATTGGGATCAAAAACAAATAAGTTCCCCCCATTTTTTTTTATTTTAAAAGCATAGTAAAGGTCAACCTAAAATTACTTTTTTGAAAAAAAAAAAAAAACTAGAAAATCCAAGGGTTTTTTTTTTTGGTATTTTTTTTAAACAATGGAGTGGGTTTTTTTTTTTTCCAATTATTATCAAGTTTAAATAATGAGAAATTTAGGTATTTGACTAAAATATAAAAAAATATTAAATAAAATCAAAATAAGCTACACAAAATGAAAAGATCAAAATGCCTCGTAGAAGAAAAAAACATTAAAAATTTAAAGCGACCAAAGGCTTTTTTGTATTTCCATAATGGAATTTTTTTTTGGTTATTATCAGGTTTATAACTTATCCTGGACAATTTGATATTTGAACTATAAATTATAAAATAAAAATAAAAATAAAAAAAGTGAAATTGGGTAAATCCTGCAATGCCAACGCACCGATAGGTCGTGCGAAGGGTTCGTTCCCACTACCCCAGATTAGAAGAACATGTGTTTGCACTTTCCCTGACGACCAAAAAATTCCCCTCCCCCTCCACAAGGGTCCCATTAATAAATTTAAAAGTTGTTTTACAGTGTTTCCTTTTTTTTTTTTTTGTTGGATGCGTTTTTCTAGTGAATCGATCGAAATGACATGGTTTTTGGCAAATCCTTGATGCTTTTCTTTCCCCCCCCTCCCTTTATTCCTCTAATCCTCCTCTTTGAATTTTTTCTTGACTTGAATAATGCAAGATTTTTAATATTTTGTCCCCCTTTTCTAATTTTATGGGGATTATACAACTTTGTTTTCTTTTTCCTTATTTTGGGGAATTTCTCTAATTTTTACTTCTTGGTTTTTTTTTTTTTTTGTAAAAATTTTTAATTTTTTTTTTTTCAATTTTAAATCATTACAATTCATAATTTTTTAAATATGTGTTTTATTGGGTTTTATAATATCAATAACTCATGTCCTTTTTTATTTGGTATTTTGGTTTGTCCCCCTTTTGTTTTTAAGTTCCCCCATTTTTTCTTTTTAATTTGTTTATGTTTTTATTGTCCCAAATTTTTTGATCATCATTCTTGTAATTGACTATTTTTGTTGTTTTAAAATCTTTATTATATTATTGGGAACCCATTTTTTTGTTTTTTAATTTTCCATCCTTCAACATTTTGATTGATTGAAGAATTGAATACTTCCAAAGGTGGGTTCCCATAATGTTTGAAAAGTTAAACGCGGGTATTTTTAATATTGTTTTTTTTTTTAAAATGGGTTTTTTTTTTTATTTTCTTTTCGTTCCATTTTTTTTATCGGGTTTACTTTTCAATTTTAAATTTATCCGAATCGTTAGGTTTGTGCCTTTTTTCCGGGGAAGTGTAACCCAAGATTGGCTTTTTTGATCCTAATTTTAATTGGGGGTTTTTTAATAAGGTTTTGTTATGCTTAATTTTTGGATTGGTTATGGCCTTGATTTTTTTAAGATCTTTTTTTTTCTTATATTTTTATTCCTTTTTGTATTTATAGAGTTGATAATTGAATTATATTGTTGTTTTTTATAATTTTGTAAAAAAATATTTTCTTTTCCTAGGTTGATTCTGATCTTTTTTTTTAAAAAAAATATTTTAATTATATTTTTTGTTGTGTTTTTTCCACATTCTATTTTCCATCATAAAAACTAACTTATTTAACCTATTTTTTGAGGTTAATGGTAAAAGGAATAATGCCCAATTTTCAATTTTATAAAAAAAATTACATTTTTTTAAAAATATTAAAAAAATTAATTTTTTTAGAACATATTATTAAAAATAGAACCCTAAATCCCTCGCGGCCCCTTTTTTTTAGCAAATGAAAACCACCAAACCTAAGTAAAAATAGAAAACCTAGAATAAGAAAAATTATTTTCATTTTTACTTGTTTTAAGGCATCTAAAAAGGCAACAAAAAACCAACATGTCCCCCCCCCCACCAACTAATAATAGATAGGAAGAAAAGAAGGTAGAAAATTGTTATTTCCGTCCCCCTAAACCCAACCCGTTTTGTGGTCCTCCACCAAGGGAGGTGGGATTTTTTACTTCCGCTTGTTTTAATTGTGGTTTTTTTTTTGGGTCATTTTAAAAAAATTACTTAAAATTTGGAATATTTTTGAGTTAATATTTTATCAATAATATTTAAAATAATTAAGAAAAATATAATAAATAAAAAATTTAATTTGTTTTAATATATTTTTAAATTAAAAAATATTGTAAAGAGACTTCTATTAAATCGGCAACCAAATCTTTTTTCCACCGTATAAACTTTCAAAGTGTGTGTTTTTCCACATTATTTTTATGATAATTTTGTTTTTTTTTTTTTTTAAAAAAAATTAAAATTCTTTTTTATTTATTTTAATTTTAAAAATAAGTAAAATTATTTTTGATTATTTTTTAAATTGATTTTTAAATATGGTTTTTTTTGATATTAAAATAATAATTTTTTTTTAAAATATAAAATATATAGGTAATGTTTTATTTTTATATAATTTATAAATATAAAAAAAAATAATTTTTAAAAAAACAAACAAAATATAATAATAAAGATAGAACTTACCCAAAGCAAATTTTTTGAATATCTTCCAACTCCTACAATTATCCGATGGTTTTTTTAAAAACAAATTGCCTGTTTTCTTTTATTCCAATCGGAGTCATCATTCCAGTAATAGTTTTCCTTTCCCTTATCCGCCCTTATTGATTGCAAAGAAGTCAATTGTTTCAATAAGCCAGCTCCCCACCCTCCCTTGCCCTCATATCTTTACGTAAACCCCAATAATGGATATCCTTATCTTCTGTTTCTTCTTCCCTTAAACATTTTCCCCAAGGAACTTCCCGAATCCTGTATTTTGGTTTGTAAAAAGTTTCCATTTTCATCCCTCATCTCTCCCTATCCTTTCCCGAACGAAAAAAACCCAAATGTCCCCTCCAATCTTTCATTCTGTGTTGTCTAAAGTCCTGTACACTCAATATCACTTTTTCCCTCGAGTTGGGTTATTTCCTTTTCTTGAATCTTGGGTTTTTTTTTTTTTCTTGGTGTTTTTTTTTTTTGGGTTTTGATTTTTTTTTTTTTTTTTTTCAAGTTGGGATATTGCTATTTTAAATTGGGTGGTGATATTGAAGACCCTTTTGTTTAGTTTATGTATTTTGGGTTTTTTTTGATGGTGGAAATCGTAGTTTTTTTTTAGGTGGTTTTAGGGGTGTTTGGTTATCTGAATAACTTCCCCATATGGGCAAGGGTTGGCCGTTCTGGTAAATCCTGGATTTTTTATAATGATTCCCTGTTTATTCTTGTTTTTGACACGGTACAAGGAATCCCACAAGGGATTTTTGGGGATTTTTTGTTTTACTTGTCCCAATATCCTTTCCCTTTTATTGTTGCGATAGCTAGTCCCTTTATTGCTATTAGGAGTTTGCCTTTATCTTTATTCTGTTATACTTCATTGTCTCTCGTATTATATTGGCCCATCCTATCCCAGGAGAAGAGACAGAAATTTCAAAATTTGTTTTATTGGTCCCCCCCCCCTTCTCATTCTCACATTTAGAAATCAAAAGTCTTTTGACATTACCAAATCCTTTTCCCCCCACAATTGGTGGGAAATTTTAATTCCTTTAGTGACCATCTATTGTAGCTGTTTCATATTTTTTTTTTTATTCGTTACAAAGCTAATGTTTTCTGTTTGGTTAGATTTGAAAGCTTTGACCATAAAGAAGGCCCACCCGCTTCCCCCCCTATTTTACAGACCTCTTTTCCCCCTTGTTTTTTTTGGTTTTAAGCCTAAGATTTTGGATATAAGCAATGAGGGCCCCAAGTGGGGTTGGAAAAAAAAAACCCCTTTTCATATAAATCCGGACCCTTCTAATCGCATTCATTGGGTAAGGAACAATTTGCCTTTCCAGAGGTCTGTTTTTTTCTTGTAAAAAAAATCAATCTCAACATTTTGAAGGGCCCAAAAAAGATCCTTTCATTGTGTTGTTGGAAATTACATTTTATAGATTTTAGGTGGAAATTTTTTGTGGCGCCCTATGTTTTTATCATGGTTTTTTTTCATCCCAAGGGGGCGAATCCACAAAGGGATATTGGCCATGATTGGACCGATTTAAAAATTGCCCATTTTTTTTTTATTGAAAAAAGAATATGCGAATGTTAAATTTGAGGGCCGAAAACAGCGTATAAGGAGGAAAATTTTGGGGAAGGAAATTACGATTGAGAAACTTGCCCGGGTTGATCATACAGAGGAGTGGTTTCCAATGCTGGCTAAAAAGCTTTGATAAAAGAGACCCCCAAAGATGCACGAATGTGTATCTTCTAATGATGAAGAAACTATGTCCAGGGACAAACAAGCTTTCCCAAGAAAGCCCTTCCACCACCGTCGCCAAGAGGGAATGGCTTAGAAGAAGTATAAAATCTTTTTTATTGAGAGCCCGAAACTCTTGGTAATGAAAAAATCCTCGGTAAATATGTTTTGGTATTAACCACCCTAGAGGCTTTCAACAAAGGGTTTAGGCCCCTTCAAGTGCCCCAAGCCCCCTCATAAAGGAATATATTGGACCGGATGGTTCTCCCCCCAACTCAGTTTAAGAAATGGGTTTTTGTGTTGACCCCTCCGATTCAAGAGGAGCCTTTTCCCTTTGGAAGAAAAGCTTGCTGTTCATGCAAGCGATAAAAACGAAGACATGCCTTTTTTGGTTGAGAACAGCTTTGGGCCCTTTTTCTGAGTGGGAGGGTGCTTTCCACTTGGAGCCGTTTTTCACGTGGGTGTGGTTTAAAACACTGGTAGAGCAACAAGACCTTATGGCCACCCGAATATAATTTGGACTGTGGTTACCTAGTGTGGGGGTCCCCCAATTATGTGGTTTCAGTTTGTTGCCAACCAGATCCGTGGGGGGCCCAAGTGCTGCAGAAGTTTTTTTTTTTTTTGAGGAATTTTCCCTGGAACTCGTGTTTTTTCAGTTTTTTTTTTTGACCAATATGGCGTGGGAAGATTTTTCCCCACAGATTTGTGAAGAGGGTCCCCATGGAAGACCCTACAAGGAGCTGTTCCATGAAAATCAGGCAGTTGCAAATGGAATGTTAAGGCATCTTAACAAGTAAATCCTTTTACATTTTCAAGAATGCTCTATGACAGAAACCTGGTGGGGTCGAATTACCTTGGGAGATCACAGTTTGCTCACCTAGGAAGGCATGAAGCCCCCCCCTAGAAAATGCCTTTTAATTACCTTACTTCCCCCCCCCCATGTTTTTTTGTTATGAAATGGAGCGCAGTCCCCCCCCCACTCTCTGTAGCCTTTCTTTTTCCTTGTTGCTTTTTTTCCCCCTGGCCTTTTTTTGGAAGCCCAGGAAAATACTAATTGTGGCAAAAAAAGGACAGAAAAGTTGGGGGAACTTGTGCCCCCCTGTTATCCAACACCCCACCCCTTTTAAATTCTGGAAAATCCTGAGGAAGGATCCGCCACCTTGATTGCAAAACCTTAATGCCCGGGTAGTGTGGAAGGGATGGGTAGCCCAGGGATAGATTGGATTTACCAATGATACAATTGAAAGGAACTATTCCAATGTCCCCCAACTCCATTTTATTGGTAAGTCAGGCGAATTCCTCAACATTGCCTTCCATTTTGTTGAGACCTTTAAGGAAAAAATAATAATCAGGGCATAATGGGGGCGGTTAGCTTTGCTGCCAAGGTAATGCCACACATTGCTTTTAAACTTAATCCTTTTCTTCGCCTGTCACCCCTTTATTTGCTCTTTGGTGTGGTTAAAAATTTTTGTTATTAATATTTTGTTCAATTTGAAAACATACAAAAAGTCTTCTCAAGATGCTATGCTTTTACTTTTTTGTCATTGAACTTTACCAGCGTGGTTGTTAATTTACTTTGGAAATGCTTTAGTTTTTATTCCACGTCCCTGGATGGAGTGAGAGTCAAAAACTTTCTGTCTATTTAAACTATTTGGATCAATGCCTCACGGATTTCGACTCTCCAGTTCATCGTTTTGGTCCTTTTCACCATTAGTCATCTTCTTTTTTAATGTATAGCTATTCCAGTTAGAGGCTGAAAATTCTCTGTAAATCACTCATGACATGTGAACTCTTCATATGAAACTCCATACAACAGACTTTACTAATGGTCATGTTTTGCTTTTGCAGTGGTTTAGGATCTCATAACTGGTGATTCTAGCGATTCAATTGATGGTTGGTTGAGTTGATGTTAGGGAATGCAAAAGGATTGGGGATTTGACTTCTTTCCTTAACAAAATGTTTTCTTTGTTGGTGTAGATTAATAGTTCTAGATGTAGGTTTTGAATATGACTCAAAACGCAATATCTGGGGTAGTGATCGTCTAAGCTGGTAGCCTTTACAAACAGGTGTACTTGCATAGAGATATTTCAGTTATAATGCTTGTTCTCAGTTATAATGCTTGTTCGCAATATCTTGGTCCTTTCTTGAGTTGAGTGCTTCTTTTTCATATTTTTCAGCCTTTATCTTTTACAGTTCTGATGAAACAAAAATAATCCATTTTGGTGTTTAACTTTGTAGCTTGCTCATCTCGCTGAGATTGGAGGTAAAACATAGATGCAATCAGGTATTGGAACTTGGTTTTCCATTAGGTGGACTTGCCAAGCTTTTTGCTCAAGAATTGGAAGGTGATGTTTACTGTTGTTATGCCTGCCACACTCGCTCAGGTACATGTATGGCATGGTGAATCAATTTCATATTTCTGTGGTCCATTGTCAAAAAAAGAAAACAGAATTATGCGGAGTGAATTAAAAGAAAATCTTTCCCATGGTGACTTACTGGCTGTTCGAATCCAATTCTTGTTTATGATGCAGTACTCAAAAATTATTCAAAACCCAAATCACTTGGAGCTTCAAAAGGCATCAAAACAAGGCAAGAAGGTGTACATGGGAGAAGCTTTCTGCCATAAAAGCTAATTGTGGTATGAGCTTGCTCTTGATGAGTGTGTTTCTGTTCTGAACCACATGCGTAGACTCAAAAGGAGTGCTGAGAGAGCTGCTGCTGCTTCTCATGGCCAAGCAAGCTCTGCGAGCACATTGAGATTTAGTGCTTCAAAAAGAATTCTTTCTTGGAATTGCATCGCAAGAGAAAACTCAACAGGTTCACTGAAGAAGACTTCCTTGCTGATGTTGCTTCAACATTCCATCAAGGAGTTGGTGTGGCTGGATGAACTTCTACTGGTAGGAATTTGAGAACTCAACGCAACCTACAATCATGATGGAAGTGATAGTGAATCTGAAAGTGTAGATTTGAATTCGTGGACAAGATCTGGAGGGCCTTTGATGAGGACTGCTTCTGCAAATTAAGTTCATTGACTTTGTCCAAAGTCTGGATATGGATTCTGAGCTAAGGAAAGGCTTCATGGCTCATCCTAACTCACCTGGGGCTCAGATGGGAGGCAGGGATCCATATAATCAGATCTCAAGAGTGACAACGCCAGATAGAAATTCAGATAGTGAGTTTGATCAGAGAGATTTTAGCAATAGAAATTCTACTGGTGGTTCTAGCATTACAGTCACCGAAGGAGATTTTTTGCAGCCTGAAAGAATCCATAACGGGTTTGTGCTGAATATTGTAAAGAAAGAAGATGTGGCACGTCCAATAGGATCCATGATTTGGAGAATTTACAATAGTGAAGTTCCTGAATGTGTTCAGCTTGATTGTCCTGAAAAGGACATGGATGCTAGCTCAGAATCGGAACTATGCTGCAGACGAAGACGGACTCCCCTGCAACAGATTCCTTGCATAAATCAGCTTCCGCTCTTGATCACACAGATGATTCTGTCGTTCATGACATTCAGGAGAAAGCATGTCGTGGATGGTTAACTTTGAGTTTCTTCTGCATTACTGTTCCAAAATATTGGGTGGAGTTGATTCCCAGGTTACTGTCAATCAAAGGTTTCTGTCACAAGTGGAGTTTTCATAGACGAGATTCAGAGTATGTTTCCGAAAAAAAAATTTGAATTTCTATTGAACGAAAACTACAATACTAAACAAGTTCATAGAGGTTGCTCTTAGTAGTGAATTATAGAAACAATTCAAAGCAATCTGGCAGCATCAGGCTCTTGCTGTTGTTAACTAATTTTTTGCGCCTGCTATGCAACAATTGTAATCCACATGCTTAGATTTCAGCAAACGAGATGGGATCTGACCCTCTCTCTATCCAATGCATGTGTATGCTCATGAATGTGTGTTGACTTGTGTCATAAACATCACGAAGACGAGAAGTTTATTCGCCGGGAGAGCTTGCTGTCCACTTGCCAGTTGAGTCCATTAGCTTGTTGACTTGATCTTCATCACTCTTGCTATTCGAAGATATTTGATTGCTTTGAGCCCTTTGTGTGTTGCATTGCATTCAGAATTGAAGGGCTTCATTGTAGCCCGTCGGACACGCCCATGCGTACAGGTCCATTATGGTCTAAGTGGAAAAAAATTAAGTTTTTTTTTTTTTGAAACATTAACATAGAAAAAAAAAATCACAGTCCAAAAAAATAGCAAAATTTAGCTAATAAAATTCGCTACTCGTGAATAACGTGTCACTATAAACTTTTAAATAATTAAATGGTCTTCGATAGAGACCTTGAGTGCGCATAGAAACTACGAGATAAGTGCCTCTAAGGCTCTGTTTGTTTGTAGGAAAAGTGAATTTCGGGGAAAGTGAATTCTGGAAAGTATTTTTCGATGTTTGGGTAGTGTTATGGAAAATGAACTGGAAAATATTTTTCAGTGTTTGGTTATGTCATGAAAAATGAGCTGGAAAATAACTTATTAATATTTTATTTTTCTTAAGTTTATTAAAATAAAGAGGAACAAATCTTACAAATTAAAAGTTGAATGAGAATTGAAATTGAAAAAAAAAAATAATTTCATAAATTATCTCAAATAAAACAAATAATAATCAAAATAATAGGGATCAAATCTAAAAAATTAAAGAAAAATGAAAAATAAAGAAATTAAAATAATAATAATCAACATTTCATAAATTATTTCAAAAAAAAAAAGTAAACAATCAAAAGAATGAGGATCAAATTTGATAAATAAAAATTTTCAATAAAAAAATGATAATAAGAAAGCAAATAGCAATTATAAAAATAAGGACCAAAGTTAATATAAAAATAAAATTTTAAGAGATGAAATTGAAAAATAAATATTCAAAACAAAATATATATAGCAATCAAAAGTTTGAGGATCAAATTTGATATAATCAGCAAATAATGACATTTCTAAATTTTTCACAACTTCCGGAAAGTGTTTTCCCCTCAAATTTTTCAGGAAAACACTTTCCTGAAACCAAGACCAAATTTTTCTTTTTACTGGAAAGTGTTTTCCATTGACCAACTTTTCTACTGGCAAACAAACACAAGAAAGTTTGGAAAGTGTTTTCCCGGAAATCACTTTCTGGAAAACAAACACAGCTAAAAGGAAAACACTTTCCTGAAAACCAAGTCAATTTTTTTTTACTAAAATTGACTGGAAAGTGTTTTCCGTTGACCAGAAAGTGTTTTCCGCTGACCGGAAATTGTTTTCCGTTGACCAACTTTCCTAATGACAAACAAACACAGGAAGTTTGGAAAATGGTTTCCCGGAAACTACTTTCCGGGAAACAAACAAGGCCTAAGTCTATTTCTTTCATTTTTATATCTTTTTTTTTTGATTGTAAATTTATGTCAAGTTCCACCCAATTTAGGTTTAATTTAAGGATGAAAGGTAGTATGTTTAAGCCCATCATCTTGCCTTACTTTCCATTAAAATTAATGGGATTATTTTTTTTTAAAATTAATTTTTATTGATTATTACATGGGTTATTTTTTTTAAAAATAATGTAAATAAATTTCCCCCCAAAAAAAAAAAAAAAAAACTTCGTTGAAAATTAAGGTCTTGGTGTTTTTTTAATTTTGATGGGCTAAATTTATTGTTTGGGGAAGTTGCGGTCCGTTGTTGCGAGCAATTTGCTTTGGTTGCTAAGTTAATTATTTTTCCTTGTCCAAAACTAGTCCCAAGGCGGCCATATCTAAAAAAAAAAACCCACACGAAAAACCCCCCCAAGAACGACCCCCTAAAGGAGAGTACTGACAAAATTTTGACAGGGGCCCAAAAGGGTGGCCTAGGACGGCCGGCCATTCTTCATCATCCTATTATACAATTCCTTCTTCTTTTTCTTTTTTTCTCCTCGCACGTGAAAAATGTTTCATTTTAACACTGTGTTTTTTTAACAACGAACCTTCCCCCGTCCCCGCCCCCCAATTGTTTTGCCCGAAATCAACAAACAGTTTGAAAGGAAACATGACGATTGCCCATTTTAGCAAATTGTATCAAGATTTGTCCACCCCTCCCCATATCGTTTTTTTTAATTCATTTAAAAAACTCCCGTGGTTCATGAGATGAAACATGGGGGCAAATTGGAAAAAGTTGCCTGAGAATATGCCTTGAAATCATGTTTGCTTTCCCATGGTCTTGCATTTTAGTTCAAGTGGGATAGGTTTTCCTTCTGAAATCGAATGGCCGTTGGTCCCTTTTCAAAGTGGCTTCCGTGGGTGGGCTTGAATCCTATTAGACCCCCCCCCAAAAATATGATTTATAATATTTATTTATTATGAATCAATAAATGAATAGAAGAAAATAGTCCCCCACTGTAATTTGAGATTAGGGTTTTTTTTAAACTTTTAATATTTGTTTTAGTTTGTAATTTTATTTGAATTTTATGATCATAAATGTATAGAGTAAAAATAGTCTAAGTCCCCAAAATTGATAATTAAGGTTTTTTTATTTTTTTAAACCTTATATTTGTTTTTTGGTTTTTTTTTAATTTTATTTGAATTTTTAAGTTAAGGGTTTTTGTTTAATTTAAATGTTTATTTTTCTCGGGTTTTGATTTTTAATTATTTTATTAAATATTTGTAATTTTTAGTGTGTTATAAGTCCAAATTGCTTGTTGTATAGGTTTAGGATTTTAGTATTTATATCAAATATTTTTCCCTAAAACATGGTAAATGAGTGTTTTTTGTATGAAAATTAAATAAAATAATTACAGAGTTGCATAATTTTTTTCCCTCCATTACTCTATTTTTCCCCCCCCCGCTTTTCTGTCTTTTTTTCTTTCCTTTTTCTTCGCCTTTTATTTTCTTAGTTTGCTTTCCTCTAAAAGCTTTTTTTTTTTCCTTTTTGTTTTTTAATTCCCTTCCTTTTTTATTTTATTAATTTCCCACATTCAACCTCGCTCAAACCTATATAATATTTAATTCCAGGAAGTTGGAGTTTTTTTTTTTCATGGTTTTTAATTGGTAAAATTACTTTATTTTGCCATTGGATGTAATTAAAATGGGAAAAGCCCCTTTGGGTGGGCACGCCCAAAGGTAATTTGATTTTTTTTAATGGCCTAATTGGTCATTAAAATATTTTAATTCGAGAAGCAATGTTTTAAATCTTTTGTTGTTAAACTCTCTGCACAAATGTGTTTACCTCAAGGGTCAACCAAAATCTAGAATTGTTTAATTAATGGTTTTTATTTTGTCCTTTCAAAAATTTTTAAAACAAGTAAAACCTACTTATTTACTCCCCTGAAGTTAAAAGAAATAAAAATTGACTGATATGAAATCTTTTTGTTGGTTTTTTTTAGTGTACGATCTTAGAATATGGTAAAAAATAAACATTTTTACCATTAGGAGAAAAAAAAGACAAAAAATATGCATTTTTTTTTAGGGTTTGTTTTTTATTTTTAAGGGTTTGGAAAATAATTTTTTATTTTAAAAAATTGGTTTGGCCCGCGTGCGATTCCCAATCCAGTTAAAGATATAAACCTACCATTTTTTTGTTGTTGTGTCTTTAAAAACCATCCATTGATGTTCTCGCTTCCCTGCTTGAAAGCGTGGCTAATGGAATGAATTAGTGCGGTTTTTTTTTTGTTTTTGCCTGGCAGGTAGTCCATTTTTCTCTTTTTTTTTTTCTTTTCCATTATTTTACTCTTCTCTTCCAAAGACAAGCTAACGCACTTTAATCTTTTATTTTTGTTTATTTTGTCAATTTCAATTTCCTTATGTTTTTTTATTTTCTTTTATTTTCTTGCTTTGACCCTTTTTAAATAAAAATTGTTATTAATGTTTTTCAGTTTAGTCCTCGTATAATTATGATCCCTTGTCGTATAATATGTATTTTTCAAATTTCATGGTTCCTTATTGTTTTTTTATTTTTGAAACTTTTTTCATTTGGCTTTTTTAATTAAAAGGTTTTTTTTTATTTGGTTTTAAATTTTCCATTCTTCATTCTTCAATCAAAATTTTATATATGTTTTATTTTTTTTTTTAAATTTAGCTCTCCATTTCTCTTGTTGAAATTTCCTTTTTTTTCCTTTTGTTTAAATATTTGTTCTTCTTTTTTTAAATTTAACCCTTTTTTAAAATTTTCCTTATATGCCCCCTTTAATTTTATTTTTATTATTTTTTAATTTTTAAAAACCCTCATTCTTTTTAATTATATTTTTTTTTGTGAGATTGGAATTTTTTTTCTTAGTCACCTCCATTTCCCTTTTTTAACGTTTGATTTGTTAAGGGATTGAGTTTTTGTGGTTCCCTTTTATTTGTGGTGTTTTTTTTTTTTAATTTAATGACCCAGGGTTCCACAAGTTTTTTGAATAATGTTAAAATTTGCCTAGTCTCAATATTTTTTTTTGATCCCCTTTATTTTCCCTTTTATGATTTTATCCATTCTACATTTATGGGTTTTTTTAAAAAAAATTTGATTTTTTTGTAGTTTATTTTCAAATTTTTATTTTTTTCCCTATCCCGGTTATATCCCGATTCTATTAAAAAACCATAGGGCCATAAAGTTTTTGCAGGCCCCCCTTTTTTTCAATAAAGAATTTTTTAAAAAAAATATTTTTGTATTTGTAATTTAATTCTTGAAACAGAAAAATTTTTTTTTTTTTATACATATGAAGCTTTATTTTATAAATTTAATATTTAAATTTTTGGAATAAATAAATATTTTCGAATAATGAATTTCCCCGGCCATTGCATAATATTTTTTTTATTTTTATTTTATTCAATTTATTTTTTTATATTGGTGGGTTTTTTTCCATTTTTCTATTATCTTATATTAAAAATTTTTTTTAATAAATAAATTTAGTAGAAAAAACACAAAAATAGAATTAAATTATCGTCATTTGTGTTAATTAATATTTAAAAATATCCTTTTATTTTATTTTTTCTTTTTCTAGTTTTTTTTTTTTTTGTAATTATTGTTAATGATTTTTTTTATTTATTGGACATTAATAATTTATTAATTTTAATTTGAATTAGATGCCCTTGCCCAAATGAAACATTTTTTAAATTTGTTAATAAGATATATAGCTTTCTTGCATACCCCAATTTAGTTTTTTTTAAAAAATAAATTATAATGGGCACAATAAAATTATGTAAATTCAAAACACTACTAATAATATATAAACATTGATAAGTACGAGGTTAGTATTTAATTAGTAACACAAATAAGTTAAGTTTATTAAGAGTTGGAATCACTAATAAATAATTTTATATTAATTTTTTTTAATAAATTATTTTATAAAGTAAAAAAAAATTATTTTTATAATTTTAAATTAAATAAAAAAAAAACTGAATTTCATAAACTAAATTAAATTCAGGTTAAAAGCTCTGATAATTAATAATTAAAAAAAAAATTCATTTCAGAAAAAATTTAAATTATCATATTGAATTGGATTTAATTATAATTTAATCCTCCCCATGAAAACCTAAAACCGTGAGCCCCCAAAACGGAGAAATCCCTCCTTGGAAAGGGGTCCCCCCCATGTGTGATTGTAATGGAATATTAGACGGGACATGAATCCAATCACCATGTGTGTCCCAACTGGATTTCGCAGGTTTTGGTGTAAAATCATTGGAAGGAGGAAACATCCATTTTTCCTTTGAAATTCTTTATGCAAACGACCCCAGTAAAAATCCCCTCTTTTAAATTGAGGCCAGGTAAAAATATTTGGGAAACAAGTGGTGTTTTTTGTTTTTTTGTTTGTATAACTTTTAAAAAAATTATTTTTGAAAATCCATTTGAATCTTATATAATTTTAGAATTTGGTTTTGATATGCTAAAAATCAAATATTTAAAAAAAAAAAATAAATTTAAAAAATATTTCTCTAAAAAAATAACCCGAACAAAACAAATATTGTTTTGAAAATTTTCATGTTTATTTATTGAATTAAAAGATTAGGGTTTTAAAATGTTTTAACTATAAATTTAAGCAATTATTTTTTAGCTGTTTGTTTTTGAAAAATATAACCTTTTGAAATTTATGCTTCTCTTTTCCAAAGCCCTTGAACAAGGAAAATTAAAAAGAAACCAGAAAAATTTTTAATTTCTCCTTTTTTTTTTTTTTTGAAATTAAAGGTTTTTTTTAAATAAATTTTTAAAAAATAAATTCCTATACTTCTTTGCCTTTTTAGTTCCCGAAGTCCTAATATTAAAAAGTAAGGGTACTCTCCTTCGTGAGGTGGTATTACAGAGTCAATTAGTGAATATGAAATTATTATCGAAGACAAAATGATTCTTGGAAGGAACCTTTTATTGTTGGATAAATTTGTTGAATTAAAAGTGTTTTTTTGATTGGAAATAAAATTGCAAATAGATCTTAATGCCAAATGTTCCCCAATGAATTATCTTATGAATCATGTTTTTGGGCATATTCCATAATATCACCCTAACGGATAACCCAATAAAAATAAAAACTTTAAATTTCAATATCCACGTTTTTCAATTCTATTTATTTTTAAAAGTACTATAATTATTGGAACATGAAAAATAAATTAAATATATTAGGATTGATGAAAATTTTAAAAATTAAATATTATTACAAATAATGTAGGTGTAATATTGTGGGGTCCAATATTTAGAATTTATAGTATATATTAACATTGTATTAAAAAAAAAATAATATAAATATTTCTGCAATATATTATAATTTATATAATACAGATATAACATATCGCAAATCAAGTTTGAGGATTAGATTTCAACAAATATTAATATATTAAATTCATTACTTATCATTATAAGAATGTGTTTTTTTTGGCAGTGTGTTGGTAATAAGCCGGTTGCTTTTTTTTAAATAGCTATTTTCCAAATTGCTGAAAATAGTTAATTGTCACCAAAGTTGGAAATGTTGTTTTTTTTTTTTATTTTTTTTAAAAATAATCCATATTTTTAACATCAGCAACAATCAAAAACACCGATAATCCCCAAAAAAGGTACAAACCCGACCATCTCAAATTATTTTAAAAACAAAAAGAAAAAAAATTCAAAATTTCAACACAACAAACAGTTTTAAAAAAATACCTCCCAATCCACTACCAAAACGGTCCTTCTAAAATAGTAATTATCCAAAAAAAAAATTTATCAAAAAAATAAATTTGATCTTAAATCAACAATCTATCTATCGGAATTCGGGGTTCAGAATTTAAAAATTGTTTATTGCACGCATGATATAATAACGGATAATAAAGATAACATACGTTATTAAGAAGAATTTTTAAAAACAATACAAACAAGAAAAACAAAGGGGGTAGAAAAAAGCCAAAATATTAAACAAGTGAGAAAGTGATAGAAGCTACGAAAATAAATGAGGCATAATTGAACTAGTTTTCACAATTCCATCCCCCCATTCAAAGACAAGGAAACAAAAATGAGGTGGGATAATGAACAAGTTTTTCCAAAACAAAGAAATACAAATAACCAATTTTTCTAATTTTTTCCTCCTCGTTGGATGCTTCTTCTTATACTCAATTGAACCATCCCACAATCCGTGGAGTTGACCCACCCCCACATGAAGGTTTTTTACAAAGGAACGAAAATTTTAAGCACATATTGTGGGCCTGTCATGCCCAAAAGTAAACCAAATGTAAAAAAAACAAAAATAAAAGAAAGCGACTCTTTTATGTTATTTAATTGTTTCCTTTTTGTTTTTCTTTTATGATGTTTGTTTGCGGAAGCTTGCCCATAAGTGTGGATTGGCATAAACCGTTTTGTGCCCATCCTAACAGGACACTTATTGTAATATTATTATATTTTTTAAATTTTTAACTCTTTAACCGGTTGTTGTGGAAAAAATAAAGTAATGATTGGGTTTTTTTTTTCAAGTGTTTTTTTTTTAAATTATATTTAAAAAAAAAAACATAAAAAAAAAAATATTAATTTATATACTAAAAAAATTATTTTTTTTTTTAAAAAAAAAATTAATTTTTAAACAAATATAAAAATATACAACAAATTTTATTTTATTTGTCTCAGTCCCCCCCGGAATATATGAATACTAATTCCCTAGGGGATGGGGCCCCAAGGGAACTGAGTTTTTGAAATACAATCTAAGTTTAATATTAGATAAATTTTAAAAAGATGTTTTTTTAATTTTTTTATCAAAACAAAACATAAAACAATTATTAAAAGAATTAACACCTGAAAAAAACTATTTAGAAGTAAGGGTTTTTTTTTTTTTTATATAACTTTTTTTAACATTTTTAATCAAAAAAAAAAAATTTAAAAAAAAAATAAGGGGAAATTTTTCCCCTATCCGAAACTGTTTGGTTAATTTTTTCTCCCTAAATTCATCGCTGCCTCGATTTTTTTAAACCGCCTATCATCTTTCCCTTAGTAATTCCATATAACCATTATACTAAATCTCATCAATAAAAATAATTATATAATTCAAAGTTTTCCCAATGTAAATAGATTATCAAATAAATATTTGTCATGGTTAAAAAAAAAAATTAACAAAATAATAGATACTTATCATGCTGTCAACACCTAGTTTAATTTTAATTAATGAAAAAACGCAATGGACGGTAGATTTCCCGAAACCTAACAACCCTTAAGTAAAAGTTCTTATTTATTTGTTTTTTTTATTATTTTTTTATGGACTTTAATTTTGGCCGTAATTGTGGAGCTAAAGCCCCTTTGTCTTGCATTTCCTCACCCTCTCCTCAGTTTTCCTTCCTACCTATGCATTAAAATAGATAAAAATTAAATGCCAAACCGCATCCCTTATTAGGAAGTTTTCCTACCTACCTATTATTAAAAATTTTATAATAAACATATAAGCAAGTTGTGAAAAGTGGGATTGGGTTTTTGTAATTATGTTTTTTAAGTCATAACTTATATGGGGTCCACTCTCCTCGATTCCTTCCTTAGCTTTTAATTTTCTTTTTCATTTTTCCAATAAAATTGTTTTGTTTAATTATTTAACTTGGTTGGGTATAGTTTGTAATAAGTATTTTTTTAGTTTTCGTTTACGTATAATGGGTGGAATATGTTTTTTTTGAATTTTGATTTGTATATGAAATAAAACTTAATATCATCATATATAATCCAAGTAATGTGTTTTCTTATTGATTAACTAGAATAAATCCCTATTAAAAATTTTTTATAGGAAGCGAGCATATCAAATGGAAAGAAGATTTGAATTCCCATCCCTTTTCCCTCTTGAAATTTTATTTGTTCCATGCACCTTTTCCCTAGTGCTTTTTTCATGAACAGCGTAAACGGGGCAATTTTAAATTTTTCAATTCTCCTCTAGCAAAATTTAAATTCATGCTCTCAAAAGGCAACAATATTCTTGTTTTTTTTTTATAAAGAGTCAATGAACCCTATGGAAATTAAATTAAAAAATATAAAACAGCTTATAATATATATAAATTAAAAAATAACATCCACAATGAAGAATGACAAAAGATAAAAGAAAGAGGAAAAAAGTATATTTCCACAAAACAAACAATCAAGAGTATTTTTTTTCCAAATTGATAAATTATGTTTTTAATTAATATTCATAAATAAATATTGGATAAAAAATGAATTTTAAATAAACATTAAAAAAAAATCATATATACGGGAGACCAACCCAATACAAACTCCCGGAATCTGATAATTTTTTTGGGTTTTTATCATCAACATCCCAACCCACAAAAAAATACCTAAAGATATAATTTATTTTAATATATATATATATATATATATATAGTCATTTATGGTTCTTCCCGGCTTTTTCCCCCTTTTTTTTTTGGTTCGGGAACCTGGGACAAGGGGGGACCGCCCAAAAATTGTAAAAGTGGATTTGAAAAAGGCTCGACTAATTGAATTTAGATTAATCAACAATTGGAGGTAATTGGAAGGGGGGAAATGGGCTGTTCTTTCTTTTATAGGGGTTCAACGGGAAAACCAAAAATGAGAAAAAGCTTAGTTAAGTGTACCTTCCACTTGGTGGGTTGCTTAGGCTGTCCCCAAATAAATACAAGTTCCCCCTAATAACCGCAAAAAGTCACCCAAAAGAAATGGTGAGGAAATGTTAAAAATGAATAAATGGAATTTTTTTTTTTTAAAAATGAAAGGACTTGGTGGGTTGGTAAACGTTTGGGAAAAGCCCTCCCCAGCAATTTGCCAATGGGAAGGTCTAAAACGTTTGAATTTTTTTTTTTGAAAAGTCCAGAAAATTGGGTAAGAATTTGTCACCCCCAAACCAAATTCATGAGTAACGAATCTCCATGGAAAAGCCTCTTTCCCTTTTTCCTTCTTTTCCTCCTCCCTCCCTTCCGTTTTGCCAATTATTTTTATAACCTTCTCTGAGGATTATGAAAATGGCATATTTCCTAAAATCCACCATCTTCCGCTTTCCTATTGAATTTATTTCTTAAATAAAACTAAATTTTTTATTTAATTTATTTTATTAAAATGAGTGGTGTTTTGGGGGTCCCCAGTTTGCGGCACAGGGAAGACTCTCAACCTTAATTTTATGAACCTTTTGGAAGTTTTTAACAAAAACCCCAGGTAAAGTCCCACTTTTAGTGGCTGCGAAAAATCATAATGACCTTCGAAACCTGAAAATTTATAAAAAAAATAATAATTTTTTTTTTAGTTTTCAAACTCCTAATCACTGGAACCACCCTTATTAAAATGATTAATAAAACCTAAACTTCTTTGAACCGTGTTTGGGTAAAAAAATGCCTTTTTTTTTGAGAAATCTTAGGATCCCAGAAAAAAGTCATGCCCATGGCAACAAAAATGCTTAGGCATCTTCCTCGAAAAAATAGACCCAGAAAAATTTCGCCTCAACAGACACATTCCCAACCCCAGTTGGATCACAATGAATTTTTTGTTTGAAGGTTTTTTTTCAATTGCCCCTTTGTTAATGGTAATGTTGTGAAACCAAGATAGGCCCCCCCCCCAACCACAAAAATAATTACAAGATTTTAGGTCAAACAAATAATCCCCCCCTAAAAAAATAAATAACATGGATGTAGTAAAACTTGAAACTATAAAAATTTGGATTTGGTTTAAATCTCTTTAATTCGGTAACTTTGATTTAAGTTTTAAACTTAAAAATCAAGATGTTTGGATTAGGTATAAAACTTTAGGGTTTTGATCCAAAATTGAATTTTTTTTTAAAAAAATTAGATAATCATAACCGGAAATATTTGATTAAACTATGTTTGGGCAATTGCTAAATAAAAAAAAAATTATTATTATTTTAATAAAAAATAAGTTTTTTTGTATTTGTTTTTTTCACACAGCAAGTTTCGATTACATATGATCCATATAAAACTTAGAATTTTCGTTTTTTTCCCAAAACAGTAATCAAAGTTTTGGGGGGAAATTTGTTTAAATGAAGACAGAATTTCTTTAAGCTCTAATAGCTAGGGTTTATTATAAGTGGGGGTTTCTATGTTTTTTTGTTTGGTTGGGATTGGATTGTGTAATTATATTGATTTTAAAAATATATTTTTAATTAATTAAAAATATAATTTAAAAATATAATTTTGTTTATAATCCAACCCCCCTTATAAAAAATCCATTAAAACTTTTTTAAAAAATTAATTAATTTTAAATATTTTTTCATAACAAAAAAATCCAAATTTAAAAAAGCCATAAAACTTATTCCACAATGCTAAACCTTTAAAAGTTCCCCCCCCCTTCTGATTGAATACATGAATTTATTATCTATATATTTTAAGCTAAAAGAGTTAGTTTTCATTATTTTCCACCTCTAAAACTATTGATAATGCCCCTTTTCTTTAAAGCTTAATATTACCAATTTTAAGAAATAAGGTCCTTAAAAATAAGGAAAAGGTTTTTTTTTTTTTTTCACGGTGATACATTAATTATTACGAGAAAGAACAGGTTTTTAGGATTAGATAAATGTATTGTTTACATTTGTTAACGGAGCATTTGTGGTTAAACTTATTTTGCCTTTGAAAAAGAAAGAAAAAACTTGGATTGTCAATGGTCATATTTGGGTCCCCCCCCCCCCTCCTTGGACTTAATTTTTTTTAAAAAACAAGTTAAAAATCTATTTTCCATTGCCAATTGTAAAATTAGAAAAAAAATGCTTGTTGGAACTTGAAAGGTTATTTTTTGTTCTTTTACAAATTTGGTTATTGTAGTAATTATTGGATGGTGTCCCATCGGAGGTAAATGAGTTGTAATTTGATAAATTAAAAGAAATAAAATTTAAAACAAAGATGGGGAATGAATTAGTGGGGGAACCGCCACCTTTAAATAGTGGGGGGGTGCGGTGGGTGTGTCCCCCCCGTCCCTAAAGTTGGGGCCAAAACACCACTAGCATCCAAAAGCAATCGAGTTAAAGCCACCTCTCTGCGTCCCCCCTCTCCTAACAAAAACCTATGAATTGCGTGTTGTGTTTGCCATAGTTTTTGGTTGAATCCAATTTGGCCACAGGTTGTTAATGTTTGTTTTTTTTAACCTTTTTCTTTTCTCCTACTTGAATTTTTATATTTAAGCACCCTGTTCAAATAATCAAAATCCCAGACTCACTCAAATTATAAGTCCCCCCCCCCATAAGAATTTAGTCCCCCTAACTCCCCCTCCTTGAATATATTAATATATTAATAATATATATATATATATATAGAAATAATTAAAATGAAATTAAAAGATTTTTTTTTTAATTTTTTAAACCCTTGTATAAAGTTTTTTTTTATCTTTCAAATCCCTTGTTTTTCCACTTTCTTTTTAATTACTTTTTTTTTTTTTAATTTAAGGTGATTTTTTTTTTTCCTTTTCAACAATTTAATCTTTCAATGAATTTTTTTTTATTTCCTATCAAAATTTATAAAATATTTTCTTTTATCATTTTTCCCTAATTTTTTTTGTTTACCATGGTATTTTTATTTAGATTAGAGTTTTTTTTAATTGTTTTCCATCCTAACAATTTTTTTTGATTTTTTAAATTTGGGGGTCCGGGTGGTGTAGCTTCCTAAGTTCGGAAACTCCGTGTAAATAAAAAAAAATTTTTAATAGCTGTGTCCGGGTTTTTTTAAGGTAAATTTAATTCCAGGTTTATAAAGTTTACTTTCGGACTTCTTTTGTTTTGTTTTTTTTTTTTGTTTTGTCCTACAAATAAATATATAATTTAAAATTGTTTTGTTATATGAAGATTTCTTTTTTCAATTATTTTTAAAAAAATTAAAAAGGGCTTCGGCCCTTATGTTTTTTTTTTTAATTGTCTTTTTTGGTTACATTTGGGTTTTGTTTTTTTTCCCTTGAAAGGAGTTTTTTGGGTCCCCTTTTAAAATTTATTATTTTAAGTTGATTTTCACATTCCCTTCAAAAAAATATTTTTAAAATCTCTGCAAGGTTTTTGGAGCTTTTTGTTTTTAGGTTTTAGCCCGGAGAAATCCGAGAAAATTTCTACGGTTTTTATTTGGGTGGCCCACTTGGAGTAATTTTAACCCAGATTTAGTCCAACCCCCCCCCCCCCCCCCCCCACTCCCCCGAGTCAATTTAAATTTTAATAATAGGGTTTTTATTTATAAGTTTGGAAGGGATTAACTGAAATTTTTTAACTAAGTTTGCCATTGATTTTTTAACTTTGGGTTTGTTTTTTTTTTTTTTTTTTTTTTTTCTTTTTTTAAGCTTCTTACTTTGTGTTTTTTTCTTATGTAACACTTTTTTGGTGGAATTTTATTATTCACCTTTTCATGGGAAAACGTATTTTGTTTTTGGTTTTTGTTTGAAAGTATACAAGGTTTAAACTTGGTTCTTTTATTTTTAACCTTGGGTTTTGATGAAAATGTAGTTTTTTTTTAAATGATTGAATGTTTATTTTTTTAATTAAAAATTAAGTTTTTAATTAATATAAGATGTCAGCCATCAAAATATTGCTGTGATGGTAATTTTGTTTTTTTTTTGGTTTTTTACTTTAACAGAATTCATTTTGCCTTGTTACCAATACATGCCTATCTCTTTCATTTTAACCGATATTCCCTGTTATATTTTGGTTTTTAACACTCTTTTTAAAGTGCTTGGTTTAACGGGCCTCGAAGGCACGGCGCCTTTGGTAACTTATTTTAATAAATTCATCAATAAAACCATGACCACGTGGGTATGTGCCAACCAAGCCCAGAGCTTTTGGAAGCCTTTAACCCGTTTTGATAAGAAAAAAAGAATCTTTAAGCACACGGCAACCAAAGGAAAAAAACACAGGGTGGGAGCAAAGAGTGGCATAAAAACTCTAAAGAAAAATCAACTTTTCAAAGAAAATAAAAGAAATAAGACCATTCTTTCCTTTCGGTTTTTCCCCCTCTCTCCTTGTTGATTGCCCCAGACATGCCGGGAAGGCGTGGTTCCCCAGCTTGCTTCCAGCGCCCAAATACATATCTTCCTAGAATTTTTCCTTTTTATAATCTTAATTAACGCAACGGTTTTCCCCCCCATAGCACAAACTCAACAGGATTATATATTTATTTGAAAACAGCCGTGGATCTTTTTGGGTTGAGAATATATTGTTGTGTTTTTTTTTTTTATTTTTTTTAGTTTTAAATCCTAAATAAAAAAAAAGGTTTTTCCCTTAAATAATAATTTATCCCCACAAGTAAAAAATCAAAATAAAATTGGGAAGTTACTAAATTTCTTTCTTATTCTCAATAACAAATGCCATTATTAAATTTTTAACAGTTTTCCTTAAACTTAATGATGAATTAATTTATCCTTATAGATAATAAATTTAATTACAAAGTTTTTTAAAAATCTAAGATTTAAAATAACTTATCACGTTCCCCCCCAGTTTAAAATAATTTATGGACAATTATCAGCTGTGTAAAAATGAACCAAGTCCTGATAAATTTTAAATTTCAAAAACAATAAAATTCTTAGTGAGTTAGTAATTACGTTCCCCCCCCCCTTTTTGTTTTTTTTTTTTTTTTTTTATGAAAATGCTGTCAGTCCCCGGACATAATAAAAAAACTACTATTAAAACAACATAGAATTTTGGAAGAAAATTTATTTTTTTTACCAAAAACTTCTCATAAATTGGAACGAAAGAGCCCTAATATATGTCCAATTAAATGGAATGAGAAATTTTTTTTGTTGTTTGGCTGCGAAAAGTTGACAATTTTCTTGGATAAAATTAATATTTCTGGGAAAAACAGTCAAATGAAAGAAAAAATGAGTTCTTGTTTAGTTTAATGTTGTTAGGTCATTAATTTTTCCCTATTTATCCCTAAAATTTTTTAAAATGATTAAAAGTGGGATTTTATGATATTTAGAATTTTATTCTTGACAAAGAAGAAAAATTTAGAAAAAAGCATTGCATTTTTAATAAAAATATTATTTTAATTTAGAAAAAAAAAAAAAACAAACAACCAGTTTAGTATAATTACAAATACCATTATAAAATAATAAATAATTAAATTAATAATAAAAAACCATACTTCAACACGGTATAATATTTAAAATAAATCTTTCCACAAACTCCATCAACAATTCCATCTGTCATACCAAAAAGAAAAATTCAATTCTGAACCTAAAAATAATAACAACCAAACGAGCATCCACGGTATAATAAAAATACCTTGAGTTATTTGTCACCCTAGCAATGAAAATAGAGTTGTTTATTGTTTTTTCTCCTGTATTATAGGTTTCCATAATTTGTTATTGTGGCATGTCCCCTGTGTTAATTCCGTTTTTGCGGTTGTTCCCCCCTTACCATGCTTATAATGGTTTACAAGATATTATAGTGGACACGTGGGGATTTAGTTTATGAAATATAAGCAAGCTCTGGCCCGCCGAAACAAACCCACATAAATAAATATAAAAAAACATTTATATTATAAATTACATACATTATAAATATTAAATATAGTAAAATATAAAATAATATTTACCTGCCACAACTTATAAATAACCCGCACACTCGAAAAATAATAGAGAAGAGAAAGAAAAGAACATATAACTAGTGTTGCAAATTTCCCCCAGGGGAAGCTTCCCGTGGAAGCTGGCCTCACAATGGCTTGTTCCCACCGAAGAATCAAACCACCAAAACTCCATTTAAACACTCCCCACCTTTCGGCTCCTTCTGTGCCCTCTTCAACCAACCTCCCTTCATTATTTTCTCTTCTTCCTCTGTTCACCTTCCTCCTACACTAATCCTTCTCCCCTCATCACGTGGGTTCCCCCTCCTATCAATTCTCTAAAAATTTTCCGCTTTATGAAATTCATCAAAAAACTCAGCCCGAAAAAGCTTGTTTTCGCGGCAAAAAACCAAAAAAGAACCGATAATCCCATGGTAATCCCAGAATTTTCAAGATTTCCCATCATCGTTTGGGCTTCCAGGTAAACCTGCCCTCCTCCTCCCTCCTCCGGTCCGCGTCCTCCTCCGCTGCCAGCCATAAGACCGCGGTTTTCGGAACTCCTTTACCAGCATTTTTTGGCCACAAGTAACTCGGTGGTGACTGCGATACCGATATCTGCCAGCCGATTCTTTATTTCACGAGTTTGACCCAGGCCCTTGTGTAAAGCCTAATTGACAGGGAAATTAACGAACGGCCCCTAAGTCCCCCTCAAGAAAATGAGCTGGGAGGCTCCCCCTTTTTCTTTGACCCGGGCCTTGGAAGCCGGTAGCCGCCGAGCGGACGAGGAGATGGCCTTTTTATTTTTTAAGGCGAGGTTATCGATCATAATTAGTGTCCGTAAGGCAGCCGCTTGCGAGTCGCCCCCCCCAATCAACCTCGGCAAAGGCTTGCGAGGCCCCCGCTGGGGGAACGATGAGGCATGAAAAAAAGAGATGCCCTTCGTGTTTTTTTGGACTCCGGATCGGTGGACGGGAAGATTAAACGGCAAAGAAACGAAAATATTAAATAAACCGTTTACAAGGGCAATTTGGCCGACGACAAGTGGCCACGTTTTTTAGAGGATTGCAGGCGTAATATCGAAATAGCAAGTGGTATTAGTAATAAGAATGGAGATGGGGTTTTTTTTTGTGTGGCCTTTTGGAGGACCTTTTTGTTCCGTATGATGGAGGCTGCTGGAGAATGATCAAATGATTCCATGGGTGTGATAAATCTAATATCATAAACTTATAAATTCATTGTGATGAAAAATGGGATGCCCTTGCTCTTTAAAAAAAAAATTGTCCCTTGAATTTTCCCAATCTTCTGTATTTTTGTTTTTTTCCTTCCTCCATGGGGATTGAAATTGTATTTTTACCTTTTTAACTTGGTTTTTTTTTTGTGGGGGTTTAAGTTAGGGGAAATGGGAATCTAGAAGAGATCAAAGAAAGAAGAATCAGTCAATCAGAAACGGTACTGTGAGTGGTATGATCTTGTTGAGAAAAACATTGTACTTTCCCCTCAAACCGTTTAAACCGATGAAAAAAAAAAATGCAATTGTTTGTCTCGTAAATTAATGTTGCGAAAATGGTAATGACCCTTTAATTAAAAATTCCCTTCGCATTTGACGAATATTGCCTATACAATTTACTTATCTTTTGCCTATAAATCACCTTTATATTAAATTTTTTATATATTTTTTTTTAAAAATAAAAAATATTTATAAAAAAAACCATGTATATTTTTTACACATGTCCTCCAACCCCTTAATTATTGGTTTATGGTCTCTCCCTCCTTTTAGGATAATCAACCATTTGGTTTTTTAATTAAAAATTATAATATATTGTTTTTGTTTTTATTTAAAAATTTTTGATTTTTAATAATTAATATATTTTTATTACTCCTTAATTTTTTTTTATTTTTTTTTAAAAAATTTATTTTTTCACTTAAAGCTTTAACACGGTCCCCCACTAAGAAATGCTTGTAGGTCACTTTATTCTTTTTTTTGAAGTGAAATTGAAAGGTTAATTTTTAAAAGTATTTTTTTTTATTGTATTTATGATTGGTTTTTTTTTTTAATAAATTAATTTTTTTAATACTAAAAATGAATTTATTTTTAAAAAAATTATTTTTAAAAGAATTAGTGTAAATTAAAAATGATTTAAAAAATATATAATTTAAAAATAATTTTAATTGAAATTCCAAAAAATTAATATAAATTTTTTTTTTTTTTTTTAAAAAAACCACGGTGCAAAAATGGTTTCTTTTTAAAAAACGGTCACTTAAAATGCCAGTTTAGGGGACAAATGCCGGTTTGGCACCGTATTCTAAAAAATTTTATAATTTTTTTTTTATTTAATATTTGTAAATTGTTTTGATGCGTTTAATTTTTAAAAATAAATTTTTTTAAAAAAATTAAAAAAAAAAAAAATAATTTTAAATATATGTTTTAAAACCACAAAAAATACTTTAAATAACTACAACCAACTTCATTTTAAAATATGGCCTATTTTAAAAAGAAAAGCCAGCAGGATCGAAACTTTTGGGTGTCTCCCCTCCAATAATTTTCAATTTCAATATTAAAGTTTTTATCTTTAACTTAAACTTGGTTGAACTTTTGTCTTGTTATTTTACAAAAAAATATCTTTTTTAATATTTTGAAATTATTAATAAATATGAAATAAATAATTTAAAAAAATTAAAAAAAATATATATTTGTTAAAAAATAAAAAAACTACCCTGATAAACGATACCCTTGTAGATTTTTCTTAAAAACATCCCTTTTAAGCCCCCCTCTCATGCACAATAGTAGGTGTTAAAATCAAGACAAGTAAGCCCGCTATGTGCAGGGTTCATCAGGAGTTTGGTACCCACCCCCCACCCCCTCAAATATAAAAACAGTATAAAAAAAACTAAGGGCCCCTAAGACCCCTAAATTTGTGCAGGAGGCCACCCCTTAGCCAAGAAACCCCCCATCTGCATAGGTTTCATCAGGAGTAAGTAAAAATTTGCACCCAGGGAAATAAAACGCCATCTTCCCCTACCTTCTCAAATCCAACTACGGCTTTCGTGTGCAGGTTCAAAATTCCATCCAGGAGCAAAGAAATCTCGCCCCAATTAGCGCGGCCCAGTTTTATTAGAATAATGGTTGTCCTCCACTAAAATTGGCTTTTTTTTCAATTGTTGATTAATTAGGGTTTGGAAACATTGGTTTTATGAAAAATCCCGTTCTCCTGAAACGAGGGAATGGAATATTTATTGCGGTATCATATTGGATAAGGCCCCTTGGGCCTAAGTTGCTTCCAGGCCAAAGAACCAGGTTGTCCCCCCCCCATTAAACATCAATACTGTTTTTTATTTGATAAGGGGTTTCGAGGCCTCCAAACCAATGGGGTGTTTGAACAGCTAGCTGATTGGAAAGGGGAAAATTGCCTAGGTTCACCGGAGAGGTCAATTCACGTTTTTTCATTGTCAATTACGAGCATCGGGTCTGAAAAAGTTCAGGACTCGATAAAAGAATTTTTCCACCCCAAGGATATTTAAATTTGAATGGAAATAAATTATTATACCAAATTTTTTTCCCATACAAGTAGGTAACCTAGAGTTTGTAAATTCCAGAAACTCGTCGGTCCACATAACAGAGGGAGTCGACGAAATCGAAAGCAAAAGTTTTCCCCTGTTGAAAAGATTAATATTAAAAATTGAAAATGAGAAAAATTAATAATTAGGAAATTTGATTTGAAAATAGTTGGGAAGATTGAAAGAAGGAAGAAGAAAAAAAATTTTCTGTGCAAGAACAAATAATCCAGGAAGGAGGGAGCTTGGGCGTCCCCTGATTGCCCATGGATTTCCAAAAAAGAAAGGAGAGCAAGCATCGAGTCCCCATTGTAGATCAGCCAGCTGGTTTCTCCCAGCTGCCAACCAAGCATATAAATTGAATAAATGACCCTCGTAAGCAGAAAATTCCCTTTTGTAAAAGGGTAACAATAAATTCCTCCCAAATAATATATATAAATTTTAAGGGAATTAAAAATTCCACAAAATATAAAATATGTGAATGACACCTATTGATGAT
>CM055351.1:31876828-31910741 GCA_029228515.1 Populus alba x Populus x berolinensis | reverse complement strand
GGCAACCGGGCCATCGAAGGGAATGCCGCGAAACTCACCGAGTCAAAGCGTTTCGCCGTTTGCGGAAGAAGTCTGATGTAGAACAAGTAGCAGAAGCATACATGCTCAAGAGGGATCACCCGAAATTCAAAGGCAACTGAATTTCGGCAACCGGGGCATCGAAGTCGGAATGCCGCGAAACTCACCGAGTCAAAGCGTTTCGCCGTTTGCGGAAGAAGCTGATGTAGAACAAGTAGCAGAAGCATACATGCTCAAGAGGGATCACCCGAAATTCAAAGGCAACTGAATTTCGGCAACCGGGCATCGAAGTCGGAATGCCGCGAAACTCACCGAGTCAAAGCGTTTCGCCGTTTGCGGAAGAAAGTCTGATGTAGAACAAGTAGCAGAAGCATACATGCTCAAGAGGATCACCCGAAATTCAAAGGCAACTGAATTTCGGCAACCGGGGCATCGAAGTCGGAATGCCGCGAAACTCACCGAGTCAAAGCGTTTCGCCGTTTGCGGAAGAAGTCTGATGTAGAACAAGTAGCAGAAGCATACATGCTCAAGAGGGATCACCCGAAATTCAAAGGCAACTGAATTTCGGCAACCGGGGCATCGAAGTGGAATGCCGCGAAACTCACCGAGTCAAAGCGTTTCGCCGTTTGCGGAAGAAGTCTGATGTAGAACAAGTAGCAGAAGCATACATGCTCAAGAGGGATCACCCGAAATTCAAAGGCAACTGAATTTCGGCAACCGGGGCATCGAAGTCGGAATGCCGCGAAACTCACCGAGTCAAAGCGTTTCGCCGTTTGCGAAGAAGTCTGATGTAGAACAAGTAGCAGAAGCATACATGCTCAAGAGGGATCACCCGAAATTCAAAGGCAACTGAATTTCGGCAACCGGGGCATCGAAGTCGGAATGCCGAAAACTCACCGAGTCAAAGCGTTTCGCCCGTTTGCGGAAGAAGTCTGATGTAGAACAAGTAGCAGAAGCATACATGCTCAAGAGGGATCACCCGAAATTCAAAGGCAACTGAATTTCGGCAACCGGGGCATCGAAGTCGGAATGCCGCGAAACTCACGAGTCAAAGCGTTTCGCCGTTTGCGGAAAGAAGTGATGTAGAACAAGTAGCAGAAGCATACATGCTCAAGAGGGATCACCCGAAATTCAAAGGCAACTGAATTTCGGCAACCGGGGCAATCGAAGTCGGAATGCCGCGAAACTCACCGAGTCAAAGCGTTTCGCCGTTTGCGGAAGAAGTCTGATGTAGAACAAGTAGCAGAAGCATACATGCTCAAGAGGGATCACCCGAAATTCAAAGGCAACTGAATTTCGGCAACCGGGGAATCGAAGTCGGAATGCCGCGAAACTCACCGAGTCAAAGCGTTTCGCCGTTTGCGGAAAGAAGTCTGATGTAGAACAAGTAGCAGAAGCATACATGCTCAAGAGGGATCACCCGAAATTCAAAGGCAACTGAATTTCGGCAACCGGGGCATCGAAGTCGGAATGCCGCGAAACTCACCGAGTCAAAGCGTTTCGCCGTTTGCGGAAGAAGTCTGATGTAGAACAAGTAGCAGAAGCATACATGCTCAAGAGGGATCACCCGAAATTCAAAGGCAACTGAATTTCGGCAACCGGGGCATCGAAGTCGGAATGCCGCGAAACTCACCGAGTCAAAGCGTTTCGCCGTTTGCGGAAGAAGTCTGATGTAGAACAAGTAGCAGAAGCATACATGCTCAAGAGGGATCACCCGAAATTCAAAGGCAACTGAATTTCGGCAACCGGGGCATCGAAGTCGGAATGCCGCGAAACTCACCGAGTCAAAGCGTTTCGCCGTTTGCGGAAGAAGTCTGATGTAGAACAAGTAGCAGAAGCATACATGCTCAAGAGGGATCACCCGAAATTCAAAGGCAACTGAATTTCGGCAACCGGGGCATCGAAGTCGGAATGCCGCGAAACTCACCGAGTCAAAGCGTTTCGCCGTTTGCGGAAGAAGTCTGATGTAGAACAAGTAGCAGAAGCATACATGCTCAAGAGGGATCACCCGAAATTCAAAGGCAACTGAATTTCGGCAACCGGGGCATCGAAGTCGGAATGCCGCGAAACTCACCGAGTCAAAGCGTTTCGCCGTTTGCGGAAGAAGTCTGATGTAGAACAAGTAGCAGAAGCATACATGCTCAAGAGGGATCACCCGAAATTCAAAGGCAACTGAATTTCGGCAACCGGGGCATCGAAGTCGGAATGCCGCGAAACTCACCGAGTCAAAGCGTTTCGCCGTTTGCGGAAGAAGTCTGATGTAGAACAAGTAGCAGAAGCATACATGCTCAAGAGGGATCACCCGAAATTCAAAGGCAACTGAATTTCGGCAACCGGGGCATCGAAGTCGGAATGCCGCGAAACTCACCGAGTCAAAGCGTTTCGCCGTTTGCGGAAGAAGTCTGATGTAGAACAAGTAGCAGAAGCATACATGCTCAAGAGGGATCACCCGAAATTCAAAGGCAACTGAATTTCGGCAACCGGGGCATCGAAGTCGGAATGCCGCGAAACTCACCGAGTCAAAGCGTTTCGCCGTTTGCGGAAGAAGTCTGATGTAGAACAAGTAGCAGAAGCATACATGCTCAAGAGGGATCACCCGAAATTCAAAGGCAACTGAATTTCGGCAACCGGGCATCGAAGTCGGAATGCCGCGAAACTCACCGAGTCAAAGCGTTTCGCCGTTTGCGGAAGAAGTCTGATGTAGAACAAGTAGCAGAAGCATACATGCTCAAGAGGGATCACCCGAAATTCAAAGGCAACTGAATTTCGGCAACCGGGGCATCGAAGTCGGAATGCCGCGAAACTCACCGAGTCAAAGCGTTTCGCCGTTTGCGGAAGAAGTCTGATGTAGAACAAGTAGCAGAAGCATACATGCTCAAGAGGGATCACCCGAAATTCAAAGGCAACTGAATTTCGGCAACCGGGGCATCGAAGTCGGAATGCCGCGAAACTCACCGAGTCAAAGCGTTTCGCCGTTTGCGGAAGAAGTCTGATGTAGAACAAGTAGCAGAAGCATACATGCTCAAGAGGGATCACCCGAAATTCAAAGGCAACTGAATTTCGGCAACCGGGGCATCGAAGTCGGAATGCCGCGAAACTCACCGAGTCAAAGCGTTTCGCCGTTTGCGGAAGAAGTCTGATGTAGAACAAGTAGCAGAAGCATACATGCTCAAGAGGGATCACCCGAAATTCAAAGGCAACTGAATTTCGGCAACCGGGGCATCGAAGTCGGAATGCCGCGAAACTCACCGAGTCAAAGCGTTTCGCCGTTTGCGGAAGAAGTCTGATGTAGAACAAGTAGCAGAAGCATACATGCTCAAGAGGGATCACCCGAAATTCAAAGGCAACTGAATTTCGGCAACCGGGGCATCGAAGTCGGAATGCCGCGAAACTCACCGAGTCAAAGCGTTTCGCCGTTTGCGGAAGAAGTCTGATGTAGAACAAGTAGCAGAAGCATACATGCTCAAGAGGGATCACCCGAAATTCAAAGGCAACTGAATTTCGGCAACCGGGGCATCGAAGTCGGAATGCCGCGAAACTCACCGAGTCAAAGCGTTTCGCCGTTTGCGGAAGAAGTCTGATGTAGAACAAGTAGCAGAAGCATACATGCTCAAGAGGGATCACCCGAAATTCAAAGGCAACTGAATTTCGGCAACCGGGGCATCGAAGTCGGAATGCCGCGAAACTCACCGAGTCAAAGCGTTTCGCCGTTTGCGGAAGAAGTCTGATGTAGAACAAGTAGCAGAAGCATACATGCTCAAGAGGGATCACCCGAAATTCAAAGGCAACTGAATTTCGGCAACCGGGGCATCGAAGTCGGAATGCCGCGAAACTCACCGAGTCAAAGCGTTTCGCCGTTTGCGGAAGAAGTCTGATGTAGAACAAGTAGCAGAAGCATACATGCTCAAGAGGGATCACCCGAAATTCAAAGGCAACTGAATTTCGGCAACCGGGGCATCGAAGTCGGAATGCCGCGAAACTCACCGAGTCAAAGCGTTTCGCCGTTTGCGGAAGAAGTCTGATGTAGAACAAGTAGCAGAAGCATACATGCTCAAGAGGGATCACCCGAAATTCAAAGGCAACTGAATTTCGGCAACCGGGGCATCGAAGTCGGAATGCCGCGAAACTCACCGAGTCAAAGCGTTTCGCCGTTTGCGGAAGAAGTCTGATGTAGAACAAGTAGCAGAAGCATACATGCTCAAGAGGGATCACCCGAAATTCAAAGGCAACTGAATTTCGGCAACCGGGGCATCGAAGTCGGAATGCCGCGAAACTCACCGAGTCAAAGCGTTTCGCCGTTTGCGGAAGAAGTCTGATGTAGAACAAGTAGCAGAAGCATACATGCTCAAGAGGGATCACCCGAAATTCAAAGGCAACTGAATTTCGGCAACCGGGGCATCGAAGTCGGAATGCCGCGAAACTCACCGAGTCAAAGCGTTTCGCCGTTTGCGGAAGAAGTCTGATGTAGAACAAGTAGCAGAAGCATACATGCTCAAGAGGGATCACCCGAAATTCAAAGGCAACTGAATTTCGGCAACCGGGGCATCGAAGTCGGAATGCCGCGAAACTCACCGAGTCAAAGCGTTTCGCCGTTTGCGGAAGAAGTCTGATGTAGAACAAGTAGCAGAAGCATACATGCTCAAGAGGGATCACCCGAAATTCAAAGGCAACTGAATTTCGGCAACCGGGCATCGAAGTCGGAATGCCGCGAAACTCACCGAGTCAAAGCGTTTCGCCGTTTGCGGAAGAAGTCTGATGTAGAACAAGTAGCAGAAGCATACATGCTCAAGAGGGATCACCCGAAATTCAAAGGCAACTGAATTTCGGCAACCGGGGCATCGAAGTCGGAATGCCGCGAAACTCACCGAGTCAAAGCGTTTCGCCGTTTGCGGAAGAAGTCTGATGTAGAACAAGTAGCAGAAGCATACATGCTCAAGAGGGATCACCCGAAATTCAAAGGCAACTGAATTTCGGCAACCGGGGCATCGAAGTCGGAATGCCGCGAAACTCACCGAGTCAAAGCGTTTCGCCGTTTGCGGAAGAAGTCTGATGTAGAACAAGTAGCAGAAGCATACATGCTCAAGAGGGATCACCCGAAATTCAAAGGCAACTGAATTTCGGCAACCGGGGCATCGAAGTCGGAATGCCGCGAAACTCACCGAGTCAAAGCGTTTCGCCGTTTGCGGAAGAAGTCTGATGTAGAACAAGTAGCAGAAGCATACATGCTCAAGAGGGATCACCCGAAATTCAAAGGCAACTGAATTTCGGCAACCGGGGCATCGAAGTCGGAATGCCGCGAAACTCACCGAGTCAAAGCGTTTCGCCGTTTGCGGAAGAAGTCTGATGTAGAACAAGTAGCAGAAGCATACATGCTCAAGAGGGATCACCCGAAATTCAAAGGCAACTGAATTTCGGCAACCGGGGCATCGAAGTCGGAATGCCGCGAAACTCACCGAGTCAAAGCGTTTCGCCGTTTGCGGAAGAAGTCTGATGTAGAACAAGTAGCAGAAGCATACATGCTCAAGAGGGATCACCCGAAATTCAAAGGCAACTGAATTTCGGCAACCGGGGCATCGAAGTCGGAATGCCGCGAAACTCACCGAGTCAAAGCGTTTCGCCGTTTGCGGAAGAAGTCTGATGTAGAACAAGTAGCAGAAGCATACATGCTCAAGAGGGATCACCCGAAATTCAAAGGCAACTGAATTTCGGCAACCGGGGCATCGAAGTCGGAATGCCGCGAAACTCACCGAGTCAAAGCGTTTCGCCGTTTGCGGAAGAAGTCTGATGTAGAACAAGTAGCAGAAGCATACATGCTCAAGAGGGATCACCCGAAATTCAAAGGCAACTGAATTTCGGCAACCGGGGCATCGAAGTCGGAATGCCGCGAAACTCACCGAGTCAAAGCGTTTCGCCGTTTGCGGAAGAAGTCTGATGTAGAACAAGTAGCAGAAGCATACATGCTCAAGAGGGATCACCCGAAATTCAAAGGCAACTGAATTTCGGCAACCGGGGCATCGAAGTCGGAATGCCGCGAAACTCACCGAGTCAAAGCGTTTCGCCGTTTGCGAAGAAGAAGTCTGATGTAGAACAAGTAGCAGAAGCATACATGCTCAAGAGGGATCACCCGAAATTCAAAGGCAACTGAATTTCGGCAACCGGGGCATCGAAGTCGGAATGCCGCGAAACTCACCGAGTCAAAGCGTTTCGCCGTTTGCGGAAGAAGTCTGATGTAGAACAAGTAGCAGAAGCATACATGCTCAAGAGGGATCACCCGAAATTCAAAGGCAACTGAATTTCGGCAACCGGGGCATCGAAGTCGGAATGCCGCGAAACTCACCGAGTCAAAGCGTTTCGCCGTTTGCGGAAGAAGTCTGATGTAGAACAAGTAGCAGAAGCATACATGCTCAAGAGGGATCACCCGAAATTCAAAGGCAACTGAATTTCGGCAACCGGGGCATCGAAGTCGGAATGCCGCGAAACTCACCGAGTCAAAGCGTTTCGCCGTTTGCGGAAGAAGTCTGATGTAGAACAAGTAGCAGAAGCATACATGCTCAAGAGGGATCACCCGAAATTCAAAGGCAACTGAATTTCGGCAACCGGGGCATCGAAGTCGGAATGCCGCGAAACTCACCGAGTCAAAGCGTTTCGCCGTTTGCGGAAGAAGTCTGATGTAGAACAAGTAGCAGAAGCATACATGCTCAAGAGGGATCACCCGAAATTCAAAGGCAACTGAATTTCGGCAACCGGGGCATCGAAGTCGGAATGCCGCGAAACTCACCGAGTCAAAGCGTTTCGCCGTTTGCGGAAGAAGTCTGATGTAGAACAAGTAGCAGAAGCATACATGCTCAAGAGGGATCACCCGAAATTCAAAGGCAACTGAATTTCGGCAACCGGGGCATCGAAGTCGGAATGCCGCGAAACTCACCGAGTCAAAGCGTTTCGCCGTTTGCGGAAGAAGTCTGATGTAGAACAAGTAGCAGAAGCATACATGCTCAAGAGGGATCACCCGAAATTCAAAGGCAACTGAATTTCGGCAACCGGGGCATCGAAGTCGGAATGCCGCGAAACTCACCGAGTCAAAGCGTTTCGCCGTTTGCGGAAGAAGTCTGATGTAGAACAAGTAGCAGAAGCATACATGCTCAAGAGGGATCACCCGAAATTCAAAGGCAACTGAATTTCGGCAACCGGGGCATCGAAGTCGGAATGCCGCGAAACTCACCGAGTCAAAGCGTTTCGCCGTTTGCGGAAGAAGTCTGATGTAGAACAAGTAGCAGAAGCATACATGCTCAAGAGGGATCACCCGAAATTCAAAGGCAACTGAATTTCGGCAACCGGGGCATCGAAGTCGGAATGCCGCGAAACTCACCGAGTCAAAGCGTTTCGCCGTTTGCGGAAGAAGTCTGATGTAGAACAAGTAGCAGAAGCATACATGCTCAAGAGGGATCACCCGAAATTCAAAGGCAACTGAATTTCGGCAACCGGGGCATCGAAGTCGGAATGCCGCGAAACTCACCGAGTCAAAGCGTTTCGCCGTTTGCGGAAGAAGTCTGATGTAGAACAAGTAGCAGAAGCATACATGCTCAAGAGGGATCACCCGAAATTCAAAGGCAACTGAATTTCGGCAACCGGGGCATCGAAGTCGGAATGCCGCGAAACTCACCGAGTCAAAGCGTTTCGCCGTTTGCGGAAGAAGTCTGATGTAGAACAAGTAGCAGAAGCATACATGCTCAAGAGGGATCACCCGAAATTCAAAGGCAACTGAATTTCGGCAACCGGGGCATCGAAGTCGGAATGCCGCGAAACTCACCGAGTCAAAGCGTTTCGCCGTTTGCGGAAGAAGTCTGATGTAGAACAAGTAGCAGAAGCATACATGCTCAAGAGGGATCACCCGAAATTCAAAGGCAACTGAATTTCGGCAACCGGGGCATCGAAGTCGGAATGCCGCGAAACTCACCGAGTCAAAGCGTTTCGCCGTTTGCGGAAGAAGTCTGATGTAGAACAAGTAGCAGAAGCATACATGCTCAAGAGGGATCACCCGAAATTCAAAGGCAACTGAATTTCGGCAACCGGGGCATCGAAGTCGGAATGCCGCGAAACTCACCGAGTCAAAGCGTTTCGCCGTTTGCGGAAGAAGTCTGATGTAGAACAAGTAGCAGAAGCATACATGCTCAAGAGGGATCACCCGAAATTCAAAGGCAACTGAATTTCGGCAACCGGGGCATCGAAGTCGGAATGCCGCGAAACTCACCGAGTCAAAGCGTTTCGCCGTTTGCGGAAGAAGTCTGATGTAGAACAAGTAGCAGAAGCATACATGCTCAAGAGGGATCACCCGAAATTCAAAGGCAACTGAATTTCGGCAACCGGGGCATCGAAGTCGGAATGCCGCGAAACTCACCGAGTCAAAGCGTTTCGCCGTTTGCGGAAGAAGTCTGATGTAGAACAAGTAGCAGAAGCATACATGCTCAAGAGGGATCACCCGAAATTCAAAGGCAACTGAATTTCGGCAACCGGGGCATCGAAGTCGGAATGCCGCGAAACTCACCGAGTCAAAGCGTTTCGCCGTTTGCGGAAGAAGTCTGATGTAGAACAAGTAGCAGAAGCATACATGCTCAAGAGGGATCACCCGAAATTCAAAGGCAACTGAATTTCGGCAACCGGGGCATCGAAGTCGGAATGCCGCGAAACTCACCGAGTCAAAGCGTTTCGCCGTTTGCGGAAGAAGTCTGATGTAGAACAAGTAGCAGAAGCATACATGCTCAAGAGGGATCACCCGAAATTCAAAGGCAACTGAATTTCGGCAACCGGGGCATCGAAGTCGGAATGCCGCGAAACTCACCGAGTCAAAGCGTTTCGCCGTTTGCGGAAGAAGTCTGATGTAGAACAAGTAGCAGAAGCATACATGCTCAAGAGGGATCACCCGAAATTCAAAGGCAACTGAATTTCGGCAACCGGGGCATCGAAGTCGGAATGCCGCGAAACTCACCGAGTCAAAGCGTTTCGCCGTTTGCGGAAGAAGTCTGATGTAGAACAAGTAGCAGAAGCATACATGCTCAAGAGGGATCACCCGAAATTCAAAGGCAACTGAATTTCGGCAACCGGGGCATCGAAGTCGGAATGCCGCGAAACTCACCGAGTCAAAGCGTTTCGCCGTTTGCGGAAGAAGTCTGATGTAGAACAAGTAGCAGAAGCATACATGCTCAAGAGGGATCACCCGAAATTCAAAGGCAACTGAATTTCGGCAACCGGGGCATCGAAGTCGGAATGCCGCGAAACTCACCGAGTCAAAGCGTTTCGCCGTTTGCGGAAGAAGTCTGATGTAGAACAAGTAGCAGAAGCATACATGCTCAAGAGGGATCACCCGAAATTCAAAGGCAACTGAATTTCGGCAACCGGGGCATCGAAGTCGGAATGCCGCGAAACTCACCGAGTCAAAGCGTTTCGCCGTTTGCGGAAGAAGTCTGATGTAGAACAAGTAGCAGAAGCATACATGCTCAAGAGGGATCACCCGAAATTCAAAGGCAACTGAATTTCGGCAACCGGGGCATCGAAGTCGGAATGCCGCGAAACTCACCGAGTCAAAGCGTTTCGCCGTTTGCGGAAGAAGTCTGATGTAGAACAAGTAGCAGAAGCATACATGCTCAAGAGGGATCACCCGAAATTCAAAGGCAACTGAATTTCGGCAACCGGGGCATCGAAGTCGGAATGCCGCGAAACTCACCGAGTCAAAGCGTTTCGCCGTTTGCGGAAGAAGTCTGATGTAGAACAAGTAGCAGAAGCATACATGCTCAAGAGGGATCACCCGAAATTCAAAGGCAACTGAATTTCGGCAACCGGGGCATCGAAGTCGGAATGCCGCGAAACTCACCGAGTCAAAGCGTTTCGCCGTTTGCGGAAGAAGTCTGATGTAGAACAAGTAGCAGAAGCATACATGCTCAAGAGGGATCACCCGAAATTCAAAGGCAACTGAATTTCGGCAACCGGGGCATCGAAGTCGGAATGCCGCGAAACTCACCGAGTCAAAGCGTTTCGCCGTTTGCGGAAGAAGTCTGATGTAGAACAAGTAGCAGAAGCATACATGCTCAAGAGGGATCACCCGAAATTCAAAGGCAACTGAATTTCGGCAACCGGGGCATCGAAGTCGGAATGCCGCGAAACTCACCGAGTCAAAGCGTTTCGCCGTTTGCGGAAGAAGTCTGATGTAGAACAAGTAGCAGAAGCATACATGCTCAAGAGGGATCACCCGAAATTCAAAGGCAACTGAATTTCGGCAACCGGGGCATCGAAGTCGGAATGCCGCGAAACTCACCGAGTCAAAGCGTTTCGCCGTTTGCGGAAGAAGTCTGATGTAGAACAAGTAGCAGAAGCATACATGCTCAAGAGGGATCACCCGAAATTCAAAGGCAACTGAATTTCGGCAACCGGGGCATCGAAGTCGGAATGCCGCGAAACTCACCGAGTCAAAGCGTTTCGCCGTTTGCGGAAGAAGTCTGATGTAGAACAAGTAGCAGAAGCATACATGCTCAAGAGGGATCACCCGAAATTCAAAGGCAACTGAATTTCGGCAACCGGGGCATCGAAGTCGGAATGCCGCGAAACTCACCGAGTCAAAGCGTTTCGCCGTTTGCGGAAGAAGTCTGATGTAGAACAAGTAGCAGAAGCATACATGCTCAAGAGGGATCACCCGAAATTCAAAGGCAACTGAATTTCGGCAACCGGGGCATCGAAGTCGGAATGCCGCGAAACTCACCGAGTCAAAGCGTTTCGCCGTTTGCGGAAGAAGTCTGATGTAGAACAAGTAGCAGAAGCATACATGCTCAAGAGGGATCACCCGAAATTCAAAGGCAACTGAATTTCGGCAACCGGGGCATCGAAGTCGGAATGCCGCGAAACTCACCGAGTCAAAGCGTTTCGCCGTTTGCGGAAGAAGTCTGATGTAGAACAAGTAGCAGAAGCATACATGCTCAAGAGGGATCACCCGAAATTCAAAGGCAACTGAATTTCGGCAACCGGGGCATCGAAGTCGGAATGCCGCGAAACTCACCGAGTCAAAGCGTTTCGCCGTTTGCGGAAGAAGTCTGATGTAGAACAAGTAGCAGAAGCATACATGCTCAAGAGGGATCACCCGAAATTCAAAGGCAACTGAATTTCGGCAACCGGGGCATCGAAGTCGGAATGCCGCGAAACTCACCGAGTCAAAGCGTTTCGCCGTTTGCGGAAGAAGTCTGATGTAGAACAAGTAGCAGAAGCATACATGCTCAAGAGGGATCACCCGAAATTCAAAGGCAACTGAATTTCGGCAACCGGGGCATCGAAGTCGGAATGCCGCGAAACTCACCGAGTCAAAGCGTTTCGCCGTTTGCGGAAGAAGTCTGATGTAGAACAAGTAGCAGAAGCATACATGCTCAAGAGGGATCACCCGAAATTCAAAGGCAACTGAATTTCGGCAACCGGGGCATCGAAGTCGGAATGCCGCGAAACTCACCGAGTCAAAGCGTTTCGCCGTTTGCGGAAGAAGTCTGATGTAGAACAAGTAGCAGAAGCATACATGCTCAAGAGGGATCACCCGAAATTCAAAGGCAACTGAATTTCGGCAACCGGGGCATCGAAGTCGGAATGCCGCGAAACTCACCGAGTCAAAGCGTTTCGCCGTTTGCGGAAGAAGTCTGATGTAGAACAAGTAGCAGAAGCATACATGCTCAAGAGGGATCACCCGAAATTCAAAGGCAACTGAATTTCGGCAACCGGGGCATCGAAGTCGGAATGCCGCGAAACTCACCGAGTCAAAGCGTTTCGCCGTTTGCGGAAGAAGTCTGATGTAGAACAAGTAGCAGAAGCATACATGCTCAAGAGGGATCACCCGAAATTCAAAGGCAACTGAATTTCGGCAACCGGGGCATCGAAGTCGGAATGCCGCGAAACTCACCGAGTCAAAGCGTTTCGCCGTTTGCGGAAGAAGTCTGATGTAGAACAAGTAGCAGAAGCATACATGCTCAAGAGGGATCACCCGAAATTCAAAGGCAACTGAATTTCGGCAACCGGGGCATCGAAGTCGGAATGCCGCGAAACTCACCGAGTCAAAGCGTTTCGCCGTTTGCGGAAGAAGTCTGATGTAGAACAAGTAGCAGAAGCATACATGCTCAAGAGGGATCACCCGAAATTCAAAGGCAACTGAATTTCGGCAACCGGGGCATCGAAGTCGGAATGCCGCGAAACTCACCGAGTCAAAGCGTTTCGCCGTTTGCGGAAGAAGTCTGATGTAGAACAAGTAGCAGAAGCATACATGCTCAAGAGGGATCACCCGAAATTCAAAGGCAACTGAATTTCGGCAACCGGGGCATCGAAGTCGGAATGCCGCGAAACTCACCGAGTCAAAGCGTTTCGCCGTTTGCGGAAGAAGTCTGATGTAGAACAAGTAGCAGAAGCATACATGCTCAAGAGGGATCACCCGAAATTCAAAGGCAACTGAATTTCGGCAACCGGGGCATCGAAGTCGGAATGCCGCGAAACTCACCGAGTCAAAGCGTTTCGCCGTTTGCGGAAGAAGTCTGATGTAGAACAAGTAGCAGAAGCATACATGCTCAAGAGGGATCACCCGAAATTCAAAGGCAACTGAATTTCGGCAACCGGGGCATCGAAGTCGGAATGCCGCGAAACTCACCGAGTCAAAGCGTTTCGCCGTTTGCGGAAGAAGTCTGATGTAGAACAAGTAGCAGAAGCATACATGCTCAAGAGGGATCACCCGAAATTCAAAGGCAACTGAATTTCGGCAACCGGGGCATCGAAGTCGGAATGCCGCGAAACTCACCGAGTCAAAGCGTTTCGCCGTTTGCGGAAGAAGTCTGATGTAGAACAAGTAGCAGAAGCATACATGCTCAAGAGGGATCACCCGAAATTCAAAGGCAACTGAATTTCGGCAACCGGGGCATCGAAGTCGGAATGCCGCGAAACTCACCGAGTCAAAGCGTTTCGCCGTTTGCGGAAGAAGTCTGATGTAGAACAAGTAGCAGAAGCATACATGCTCAAGAGGGATCACCCGAAATTCAAAGGCAACTGAATTTCGGCAACCGGGGCATCGAAGTCGGAATGCCGCGAAACTCACCGAGTCAAAGCGTTTCGCCGTTTGCGGAAGAAGTCTGATGTAGAACAAGTAGCAGAAGCATACATGCTCAAGAGGGATCACCCGAAATTCAAAGGCAACTGAATTTCGGCAACCGGGGCATCGAAGTCGGAATGCCGCGAAACTCACCGAGTCAAAGCGTTTCGCCGTTTGCGGAAGAAGTCTGATGTAGAACAAGTAGCAGAAGCATACATGCTCAAGAGGGATCACCCGAAATTCAAAGGCAACTGAATTTCGGCAACCGGGGCATCGAAGTCGGAATGCCGCGAAACTCACCGAGTCAAAGCGTTTCGCCGTTTGCGGAAGAAGTCTGATGTAGAACAAGTAGCAGAAGCATACATGCTCAAGAGGGATCACCCGAAATTCAAAGGCAACTGAATTTCGGCAACCGGGGCATCGAAGTCGGAATGCCGCGAAACTCACCGAGTCAAAGCGTTTCGCCGTTTGCGGAAGAAGTCTGATGTAGAACAAGTAGCAGAAGCATACATGCTCAAGAGGGATCACCCGAAATTCAAAGGCAACTGAATTTCGGCAACCGGGGCATCGAAGTCGGAATGCCGCGAAACTCACCGAGTCAAAGCGTTTCGCCGTTTGCGGAAGAAGTCTGATGTAGAACAAGTAGCAGAAGCATACATGCTCAAGAGGGATCACCCGAAATTCAAAGGCAACTGAATTTCGGCAACCGGGGCATCGAAGTCGGAATGCCGCGAAACTCACCGAGTCAAAGCGTTTCGCCGTTTGCGGAAGAAGTCTGATGTAGAACAAGTAGCAGAAGCATACATGCTCAAGAGGGATCACCCGAAATTCAAAGGCAACTGAATTTCGGCAACCGGGGCATCGAAGTCGGAATGCCGCGAAACTCACCGAGTCAAAGCGTTTCGCCGTTTGCGGAAGAAGTCTGATGTAGAACAAGTAGCAGAAGCATACATGCTCAAGAGGGATCACCCGAAATTCAAAGGCAACTGAATTTCGGCAACCGGGGCATCGAAGTCGGAATGCCGCGAAACTCACCGAGTCAAAGCGTTTCGCCGTTTGCGGAAGAAGTCTGATGTAGAACAAGTAGCAGAAGCATACATGCTCAAGAGGGATCACCCGAAATTCAAAGGCAACTGAATTTCGGCAACCGGGGCATCGAAGTCGGAATGCCGCGAAACTCACCGAGTCAAAGCGTTTCGCCGTTTGCGGAAGAAGTCTGATGTAGAACAAGTAGCAGAAGCATACATGCTCAAGAGGGATCACCCGAAATTCAAAGGCAACTGAATTTCGGCAACCGGGGCATCGAAGTCGGAATGCCGCGAAACTCACCGAGTCAAAGCGTTTCGCCGTTTGCGGAAGAAGTCTGATGTAGAACAAGTAGCAGAAGCATACATGCTCAAGAGGGATCACCCGAAATTCAAAGGCAACTGAATTTCGGCAACCGGGGCATCGAAGTCGGAATGCCGCGAAACTCACCGAGTCAAAGCGTTTCGCCGTTTGCGGAAGAAGTCTGATGTAGAACAAGTAGCAGAAGCATACATGCTCAAGAGGGATCACCCGAAATTCAAAGGCAACTGAATTTCGGCAACCGGGGCATCGAAGTCGGAATGCCGCGAAACTCACCGAGTCAAAGCGTTTCGCCGTTTGCGGAAGAAGTCTGATGTAGAACAAGTAGCAGAAGCATACATGCTCAAGAGGGATCACCCGAAATTCAAAGGCAACTGAATTTCGGCAACCGGGGCATCGAAGTCGGAATGCCGCGAAACTCACCGAGTCAAAGCGTTTCGCCGTTTGCGGAAGAAGTCTGATGTAGAACAAGTAGCAGAAGCATACATGCTCAAGAGGGATCACCCGAAATTCAAAGGCAACTGAATTTCGGCAACCGGGGCATCGAAGTCGGAATGCCGCGAAACTCACCGAGTCAAAGCGTTTCGCCGTTTGCGGAAGAAGTCTGATGTAGAACAAGTAGCAGAAGCATACATGCTCAAGAGGGATCACCCGAAATTCAAAGGCAACTGAATTTCGGCAACCGGGGCATCGAAGTCGGAATGCCGCGAAACTCACCGAGTCAAAGCGTTTCGCCGTTTGCGGAAGAAGTCTGATGTAGAACAAGTAGCAGAAGCATACATGCTCAAGAGGGATCACCCGAAATTCAAAGGCAACTGAATTTCGGCAACCGGGGCATCGAAGTCGGAATGCCGCGAAACTCACCGAGTCAAAGCGTTTCGCCGTTTGCGGAAGAAGTCTGATGTAGAACAAGTAGCAGAAGCATACATGCTCAAGAGGGATCACCCGAAATTCAAAGGCAACTGAATTTCGGCAACCGGGGCATCGAAGTCGGAATGCCGCGAAACTCACCGAGTCAAAGCGTTTCGCCGTTTGCGGAAAGAAGTCTGATGTAGAACAAGTAGCAGAAGCATACATGCTCAAGAGGGATCACCCGAAATTCAAAGGCAACTGAATTTCGGCAACCGGGGCATCGAAGTCGGAATGCCGCGAAACTCACCGAGTCAAAGCGTTTCGCCGTTTGCGGAAGAAGTCTGATGTAGAACAAGTAGCAGAAGCATACATGCTCAAGAGGGATCACCCGAAATTCAAAGGCAACTGAATTTCGGCAACCGGGGCATCGAAGTCGGAATGCCGCGAAACTCACCGAGTCAAAGCGTTTCGCCGTTTGCGGAAGAAGTCTGATGTAGAACAAGTAGCAGAAGCATACATGCTCAAGAGGGATCACCCGAAATTCAAAGGCAACTGAATTTCGGCAACCGGGGCATCGAAGTCGGAATGCCGCGAAACTCACCGAGTCAAAGCGTTTCGCCGTTTGCGGAAGAAGTCTGATGTAGAACAAGTAGCAGAAGCATACATGCTCAAGAGGGATCACCCGAAATTCAAAGGCAACTGAATTTCGGCAACCGGGGCATCGAAGTCGGAATGCCGCGAAACTCACCGAGTCAAAGCGTTTCGCCGTTTGCGGAAGAAGTCTGATGTAGAACAAGTAGCAGAAGCATACATGCTCAAGAGGGATCACCCGAAATTCAAAGGCAACTGAATTTCGGCAACCGGGGCATCGAAGTCGGAATGCCGCGAAACTCACCGAGTCAAAGCGTTTCGCCGTTTGCGGAAGAAGTCTGATGTAGAACAAGTAGCAGAAGCATACATGCTCAAGAGGGATCACCCGAAATTCAAAGGCAACTGAATTTCGGCAACCGGGGCATCGAAGTCGGAATGCCGCGAAACTCACCGAGTCAAAGCGTTTCGCCGTTTGCGGAAGAAGTCTGATGTAGAACAAGTAGCAGAAGCATACATGCTCAAGAGGGATCACCCGAAATTCAAAGGCAACTGAATTTCGGCAACCGGGGCATCGAAGTCGGAATGCCGCGAAACTCACCGAGTCAAAGCGTTTCGCCGTTTGCGGAAGAAGTCTGATGTAGAACAAGTAGCAGAAGCATACATGCTCAAGAGGGATCACCCGAAATTCAAAGGCAACTGAATTTCGGCAACCGGGGCATCGAAGTCGGAATGCCGCGAAACTCACCGAGTCAAAGCGTTTCGCCGTTTGCGGAAGAAGTCTGATGTAGAACAAGTAGCAGAAGCATACATGCTCAAGAGGGATCACCCGAAATTCAAAGGCAACTGAATTTCGGCAACCGGGGCATCGAAGTCGGAATGCCGCGAAACTCACCGAGTCAAAGCGTTTCGCCGTTTGCGGAAGAAGTCTGATGTAGAACAAGTAGCAGAAGCATACATGCTCAAGAGGGATCACCCGAAATTCAAAGGCAACTGAATTTCGGCAACCGGGGCATCGAAGTCGGAATGCCGCGAAACTCACCGAGTCAAAGCGTTTCGCCGTTTGCGGAAGAAGTCTGATGTAGAACAAGTAGCAGAAGCATACATGCTCAAGAGGGATCACCCGAAATTCAAAGGCAACTGAATTTCGGCAACCGGGGCATCGAAGTCGGAATGCCGCGAAACTCACCGAGTCAAAGCGTTTCGCCGTTTGCGGAAGAAGTCTGATGTAGAACAAGTAGCAGAAGCATACATGCTCAAGAGGGATCACCCGAAATTCAAAGGCAACTGAATTTCGGCAACCGGGGCATCGAAGTCGGAATGCCGCGAAACTCACCGAGTCAAAGCGTTTCGCCGTTTGCGGAAGAAGTCTGATGTAGAACAAGTAGCAGAAGCATACATGCTCAAGAGGGATCACCCGAAATTCAAAGGCAACTGAATTTCGGCAACCGGGGCATCGAAGTCGGAATGCCGCGAAACTCACCGAGTCAAAGCGTTTCGCCGTTTGCGGAAGAAGTCTGATGTAGAACAAGTAGCAGAAGCATACATGCTCAAGAGGGATCACCCGAAATTCAAAGGCAACTGAATTTCGGCAACCGGGGCATCGAAGTCGGAATGCCGCGAAACTCACCGAGTCAAAGCGTTTCGCCGTTTGCGGAAGAAGTCTGATGTAGAACAAGTAGCAGAAGCATACATGCTCAAGAGGGATCACCCGAAATTCAAAGGCAACTGAATTTCGGCAACCGGGGCATCGAAGTCGGAATGCCGCGAAACTCACCGAGTCAAAGCGTTTCGCCGTTTGCGGAAGAAGTCTGATGTAGAACAAGTAGCAGAAGCATACATGCTCAAGAGGGATCACCCGAAATTCAAAGGCAACTGAATTTCGGCAACCGGGGCATCGAAGTCGGAATGCCGCGAAACTCACCGAGTCAAAGCGTTTCGCCGTTTGCGGAAGAAGTCTGATGTAGAACAAGTAGCAGAAGCATACATGCTCAAGAGGGATCACCCGAAATTCAAAGGCAACTGAATTTCGGCAACCGGGGATCGAAGTCGGAATGCCGCGAAACTCACCGAGTCAAAGCGTTTCGCCGTTTGCGGAAGAAGTCTGATGTAGAACAAGTAGCAGAAGCATACATGCTCAAGAGGGATCACCCGAAATTCAAAGGCAACTGAATTTCGGCAACCGGGGCATCGAAGTCGGAATGCCGCGAAACTCACCGAGTCAAAGCGTTTCGCCGTTTGCGGAAGAAGTCTGATGTAGAACAAGTAGCAGAAGCATACATGCTCAAGAGGGATCACCCGAAATTCAAAGGCAACTGAATTTCGGCAACCGGGGCATCGAAGTCGGAATGCCGCGAAACTCACCGAGTCAAAGCGTTTCGCCGTTTGCGGAAGAAGTCTGATGTAGAACAAGTAGCAGAAGCATACATGCTCAAGAGGGATCTCCCGAAATGCAAAGGTCTAACGGGAATTTCCGGCAAACCCGGGGCATCGAAGTCGGAATATGCCTGCGAAACTCACAACCAGATCATAGCGTTACGCCTTTTTCGGAAGAAAGTATGGATGTAGAAACAAGTAGCAGAAGTCATACATGCTCAAGAGGGATCACAACACCCCCGAAAATTCAAAGGCTACTGAATTTCGGCACCCGGGCAATCGAATTCGGAATGCCGTGAAAAAAGAAAAGGAAAAAAGAGTAAAAAACTCGACTCGAGTCAAAGCGATTCGCCGTTTGCGGAAGAAAGTATGATGTAGAACAAGTAGCATAAGCATTCATGCTCAAGAGTTCACGCCGAAATTTCAAAGGGAACTGAATTTCGGCAACAGAATTCGAAGGCGGAATGCCTCGAAACTCACCGAGTCAAAGCGGTTTCGCAGTTTGCGGAGAAAGTATGGGATGTAGAACATGTAGCAGAAGCATACTGATGCTCAAGAGGGATCACCCGAAATGCAAAGGCAACTGAATTTACGGGCATTAACTGGGCATACGAAGTCGGATTGCCGCGCAACACACCGAGTCAAAGCGTTTCGCCGATTTGCGGAAGAAAAGTATGATGTAGAACAAGTAGCATAAGCATACATGCTCAAAAAGGGATCACCCGAAATTCAAATGGCAACCTGAATTTCGGCAACCAGGGCATCGAAGTCCCGGAATGCCTCGAAACTCACCGAGTCAAAGCGTATCACCGATCAAATGGCGAAGAAAGTATGATGTTGATTAAGTAGCAGAAGCATAGACAAGGCTCAAGAGGGATCACCCGAAAGTCCAAAGGCAACTGGGAATTTCGGCTACCGGGGCATCGAAGTCTTAATGCCTCGAAACTTAACCGAGTCAAAGCGTTTCCCGGTTTGGGGAAGAAAGATATGATGGGAGAACAAGTAGCAGAAGCATACATGCTCTAGAAGGATCATCCGATATGGCAAAAGGCAATAGAAGTTCGGCAACCGGGGCTTCAAAGTCGAATTGCCTGCGAAACTCACCGAGTCAAAACGTTACGCCGTTTGCGGAAGAAAGTATGATGTAGATACTAGTGAGCTAAAGCATACATGCTCAAGAGGGATCACACCCACATTCAAAAGGCAACCTGAATTTCGGCAACCAGACAATCGAAGTCGGAATGCCTCGAAACTCACCTAGTCAAAGCGTTTCGCAGTTTGCGGAAGAAAGTAAGATGTAGAACAAGTAGCAGAAGCACTACTTGCTCAAAAGGGATCACCCGAAATTCAAAGGCAACTGAATTTCCGGCAACCAACATCGAAGTCGGAATGCCTTCGAAACGACACCGAGTCAAAGAAGCGTTTCGCATTTGGCGGAAGAAAGTATGATGTAGAACAAGTAGCAGAAGCTTAAACATGCTCAAAAAGGGATTCACCCGAAAGTCAAAGGCAACTTAATTTCGCAAACCAGTAATCGATGTCGAAATGCCTCTGAACACACACGAGTCAATGCGTTTCGCCGTTTGCGAAAGAAGTATGATGTAGATAATAGTAGCAGAAGCATTCATGCTCCCAAGAGGGATGCACCCGAAATTCAAAGGCAGACTGAATTTTTCGCTATTAACGCGGGGCATCGAATTCGGAATGGCCGCGAAAACTCTCCAACACCGAAGTCAAAGCGTTTTCCGCCGATTTGCGAAAAAAGTAAGATGTAGAACAAGTAGCTATAAGCATAACATGCTTATGAGAGGGAACACCCGAAAATTCAAAAAGGCAACGTGAATTACGGCAAAACCCTAAGACTATCGAAGTCGGAATGCCTCGAAACTCACCGAGTCAAAAGCGTTTCGCCCGTTTTTGCGGAAGAAATATGATGTAGAACAAGTAGCAGAAGCATACATGCTCATGAGGGATCACCACCCACAACTACCTAAATGGCCAAAGGCCATAAAACGTTACTAGAATTTCCGGCTACCAGGAGGCTCAGGGCAATTCGAAGTCGGATTTGCCAGCGAAACTCTCTAGAGTCAAAAGCGTTTACCGACCGTTTGCGGAAGAAAGTATATTGTAGAACAAGTAGCATAATCATACATGCTCCACTGAGGGATCACCCGAAAATTCAAAGGCAAATGAATTTCGGCCAACCAGGAGGCATCGAAGTCGGAATGCCTCGTAACACACCGAGATCCAAGCGTTTGGCCGTTTGCGAAAGAAGTTATGATGTAGAAATAGTAGGTACAGAAGCATAACATGCTTCAAGAGGGATCACCCAAAGCAAGTCAAAGGCAACTATGAAATAATCGGCTTACCGGGGCAATCGAAAGGGTCGGAATGCTCGAAACTACCAATTCTTACCAACCCCGATTCAAAAGTCAAAAAGCGTTTCCGCGCTGTTTGTTGGAAGAAAGTATGATGCCAGAACAACTAGCAAAAAAAAAAGCATAACATGCTTAAGAAGAGAGTGGATGGGGTATCATCACACCCACATTCAAACCCGAATGACAAGCAACTGAATTTCGGCATAACAGAGTGACATCGAAGTAGGGTCGGAATTCCGCGAAACTCAAAACCATAACATCAACTCTAATCACTATCTCGAGTCAAATGGGCGAAGAAAGTATGATGTAGAAATAGTAGCAGAAGCCATACACATGCTCCACAAGGAGGGGATCCACACTACCACGCCCCACCCCAACTACCAAACCCAAATTCAAGATTCAAAGGCAACGTGAAATTCGCTTAACTTCTAACCCCCCACCACCTGGGCGCAGACGAAGTCGGAATGGACCTCGTAACTTACCCGAGTCGAGTCAAAGAAAAGCCGTTTCGCGCCCGCCGTTTGGGGAAGAAAGTATGATGTAGAACAAGTATCTAAGCATACACATGCTCAAGAGGGTTCTACCCCAAATGCAAGGGCAATAGAATTCCGGCACGAGAAGAAAAAACAACCGGAAAATGGAACTCGGGGGCAAAAAACCACCGGTGTGCGAGTCGGCACTCGAGAAATAAAAAGAGCAGTTCCGGAATGAGATGCCCGCGGAAACTCACACCGCGTCCAAACTTTTTTCGTTTTCGCCGTTTTGCGGAAGAAAGTAAATGCAGAACAAGTAGCATAAGCATACATACATACTTGCTCAAGGAGGGATCAAAACACATCCACTCACACCCCGACTTCAAAAGGCAACAGGACTTATCGGCAACCGGAGCACAATCGAAGAGAATCCTGGTAAAATGCCGAGACACTCACCGAGTCAAAGCGTTTCGCTGTTTGCCGGAAGAAAGTATGATGGCAGAACAAGTAGCAAGCGTGAAGCATACAGATGCTTAAGAGGGATGCACCCGAAAAATGCAAAGGCAACAAGAAACTGAATTTCGGACAAAACCGGGGCATAATCGAAGTCGGAATGCCTCTGCGAAACTCAACAAACGCTTCACAACAACTAACTGCGATTCATTCAATAGCAGATTTCGCCGTTTTGCAGGGAAGAAAAGTTATGATGTAGAACAAGTAGCAGATAATCATACATGATGCTCAATAGGGGGTATCTACACATCCACGGCTGTCATTCCTACACCCACACGTAACCCACCATCATCACCCCCGAAATTCAAAGAGCAGCAAGCAAAATAAAACAAAGTACTGACTTCTTGCGGCAACCTTATAACTCCAACACAAACCATACCCCCCCAGTAAACCGGGGCAATTCGAAGGTCTACCCCGGGGCAAAAAATCGTAAAGTCGGAATGCCGCGAAACTCAACCGATGTCAATAGCTTTTCGCCTGGTTTGCAGACGAAAGTATGAATGTAGATCAAAGTAGCATAAGCATACATGCACAATAAGGGTCACACCCGAAATTCAAAAGGGAACTGAATCTCGGCAACCAGACATCGAAGTCGAATTGCCTCGAAACTCACTCGGGCAGAAACCGAGTCAAAAGCGTTTCAGCCGATTGTGTTGCGAAAGAAAGAGTATGATGTAGAACAATTAAAGCAGAATCATACATGCTCAAGAGGGATCACACCCCAATGCAAAGGCAACTGAATTTCGGCAACCATGCAATCGAAGTCGGAATGCCGCGAAACTTCACCGAGTCAAAGCGATTCGCCGTTTGCGGAAGAAAGTATGATGTAGAACAAGTAGCATAAGCATACATGCTCAAGAGAGTATCACCCGAAATTCAAAGGCAACTTAATTTCGGCAACCATGGGCATCAGAAAGTCCGCAATGCCTCGAAACTCACCGAGTCAAAGCGTTTCGCCGTTTGCGGAAGAAAGTATGATGTAGAATAAGTAGCAGAAGCTTACATGCTCAAGCAAGTATCTCCCGAAAGTCAAAGGCAACTCGTGAATTTCGGCACCAGAGAATGCATCGAAGTCGGAATGCTGCCTCGAGAAACTATACACCCGAGTCCAAGAGCGTTTTCGCCGATTGGGGAAGAAAGTAAGATGCAGAACAAGTAGCAAAAAGCATATACATTCACATGCGTAAGAGAGATCACACCCACTCCGAAATGCAAAGGCAACTGAATTATCGTCAACCATGGAATCGAAGTGGAATGCCGAAACTCACCGAGTCAAAGCGTTTCGCCGTTTGCGGAAGAAGTCTGAAGTAGAACAAGTAGGAGAAGTGATTGTGCATCAAAAAGTAATCATTAAGAAAGCATCTTTTAGAATTTTTACAATATGTATTTATTGTTTTTTATTTGGGTTTTAATAATAAGTGATGTTGTTGTTTAGGAATGAAGTTTTCTTTTAAATATGTTTAGATAGGTTTTTTTGGAGCTTGAAAATTAAATATTATATTTCAGAAATTTCAACGTCAAATTTCGGAACACAGAATTGAGAGGAGAAATTTGAGTTGAAGATTGGAAGCACATCTTGGTGTCAAATTTTAGTGCTCTACTCGCCTTACAATTTGCCTTCCCAAAAATCAATTCTATTCCAATTCTAGAAAAGAATATCATATGATCTATGTCAAGCCCATACTTGCCTTAATTTTGTGTGCAAACTTCATCCATCAGAACAATTAAGGTTTTCAATGTCAATCGTAGCCCAAATAATTAATGTTACAGTTGTATACTTATTTGATGCTCAAATTCAGCCTCAAGGTTCAGCCACCAAATCAGCCTCCAAATCAGCCGAAGCACAAACGCCTTATCTGTACATGTCCGCACAACAAATAACAATTGATTTGTTTTGGGCAATTAATTGATCCAAGAGGGCAAGCCCTCACATGGATGGACAGCTGGAGGGGACATTGTGACATTATTTTGTGTCAAAAAGAAGAAAGAAACAGCTCATACAGGAGGAAGAAAAACCCGTGCACCAATGTGTTCGCCAAGGCTGGCCTGATTTAATTTTCCAGAACACCTTTCGGTGTTTTTGCCCCATAACTGTTGACAATCAGATGTCCAAATGAGATGTTCTTTAATGATCTGGACAGCTATCAGAATTGCCTAGATATAGGTCCTCTAATATTAGCCAGTCTCCCGGAGAGGCTTCTAAGGTGCCCGAATTGCTGGTCCAAAGTGTAGAGTCAGATTTGTGTCCGAATTTTTACTGAATTTATTCTTTTGTGTTCATTCCTTTGTAGTTTTCGGGTTCTTTAGTTTAGTAAAACTTATTATTTTCAGTTTGCGTCAAGTTATTTCAATGTTTATTAAAGTGTTCTTATATATAAACATGGTATGGCTAATCTCTTTCTTGGATCAAAATCAAGGATGATGGTGAGTGAGGTGAGATTCTTTAAGAAATGAATTGAATGTTAATGATTAACTTCTCAGCTTCTTCAATGAATGTTTTATATTATTGCAAAAAAATTTTAGAAATCATTTAGGTACAATGTTATAATCTAATCATTGGATATTTTATGTCACAAACCTTAGTTTTGGTAATAGAGATTTGCTTGATTCAAATGTCCTTACATTAATTTGAAAGTACTTGTTCAGTTCGGAAAAAGCCAATAATTAATGCTCAATCTTTTTAAAACTTCATTGTAATATCTTCCGATCTAATATCATTCCATCGTTGATATTAGGTTGAGTTATCATATAGATGTTGAAGAAATCACCAATACATCACCATTATAAATTGTTTTGGACCAAGACTTACTTTTTCTTTGTCCTTTTAAAAGTCTATTTTACACTTTTTCATCTTTGAAAACAAATCCATCAATTAGTTTCAAAACCGAGTGATTGTTAATTTAATGTTTGTTTCTCTTTGAGTTTTTTTTGTGGTTACCTAGCGTAATTTTCCTGATCTAGCTCTCTGTGGATAGGACCCTCGATCCTACCTATGTTAATTGCTACAATCGCAAACTATCTCATGCACGTGCGTGTTAAAACCACAAGCCGAATCACAAAAAGCGGTCAAGCAAATTTTTGGCAATGCCGTTTGCCGGGGAGCTAGCAATGCAAAGGGTAAAACTTAATTGTATTTAGATTGATTATTTGAAAAAACGAAAATACATAATAAAATAAAAAAATCAAATGGTTGGTTTTAACCCGCCTAAAAAAATATATATAAAAATTTTGACCATACAACGCTCAACTTTTATTTAAACTTTAGATTTTGGGATATTGGACTATATTAATTGTTGGATTTTTGTTGGTTCACAAACAAACATATTTTCGTTTATTTGTTATAATTTCTAGTTAGTTTGTAATATTTATGTTAAATTATTAAGGCTGGGTTTTAACCCCCTCTTTGTTATATTTGATGTTTTTGGGTTGTATTTTTCCTTGTTATATTTGTTGTCTTAAAGTGCATTGGGGGGGGGGCAGTTTAAACCCCTCTTGGTTTATTGGTTATTTTTTGTGGTTGATTATTTCTTTTATAATATATTGTCTAGAAGTGACTTGGGGGCCGTAAATAACCGCGCTCCCCTTGTTTATATTATTTTTTGTTGTTATTGTGTTTATTTTTATTGTTTGAAGTGCTTGGCCGGTATTACCGCCTCTTGTTTTTTTAATTTTGTTGTTATTTGTTTAATTTTATTTTGTTGTTATTTGTTTCTTTTATTTTGTTTTTTATTTATTGTTATTATTTCTTTAATACTTATATTGTTTGAAGTGCTTGGTGGAGGGGGATAAGGTTGGAGAGTGCCGGGAATTTAAAACCGCCTCTTTTCTTAATTCATAGCTTGGGTATACTTATCTTGTTTAAATGTTTATTGTTGTAAAAATGGTTTAAATTTATGTTGGAGAGGTTGTATTTCCCTGAATTGGTTTTGTATTTTTATTTTTGGAGCCATTACTTTATCCTGTAACGTTTCATTTACTTTTATTTGCAATTTGTTTTTTTTTTTGCGTTTGTTTTTTGTTTTTATGTTTTTTGTTTTTTTTTTCCCTGCTCCTTGGACCCTTTCGTATTCATATAATTGTTATATTATTATTATTAGTATTATTTTTTATCAAGGCTAAATGTGGGGCTAATGTTTGAAGATGTAGAGGGTGAAGGGAGTGTTCAAGGTAATGGACCTCCACAATTTAATGATCAACCTAATTTTCGAACTCTTAGAGAGTATCTTCACCCGGCTAGACAAAGTACACCTTCGTGTATTATCTTGCCTCTTAACCAACAAGCTTTCAATTTGAAACCGGGCATGATTCAACTTCTTCCCACATTTCACGGTATGGATTCTGAAAATCCATACATACACATTAAGGACTTTGAAGAGGTATGTAATACTTTTATTGATAGAACATGCACTGAGGAAACTATTCGGCTTAAATTGTTCCCATTCTCTCTAAAGGATAAAGCCAAGCTTTGGCTAAACTCCTTACGTCCTAGGTCTATAGGTACATGGAGAGAAATGCAAGCTGAATTTTTGAAAAAATACTTCCCCACTCATAGGACGGCAGCCTTACAACGTCAAATGATGAATTTTTCTTGTAGTCCAAATGAGTCATTTCACCAAGCTTGGGAAAGGTTCAAAGACTTGTTAAATGCATGCCCCCACCATGGTTTTGAGATGTGGAGGTTAGTGAGTTTCTTCTACGACTCTCTTACCGCAGATTTTAAAAAGCTAGTGTCAACCATGTGTAATGGTGAGTTTTATGACAAAGAACCAAGTGAAGCCTTCGATTTTTTTGATCAATTGGCTGAAAACACAAAGCAATGGGAGACTTCTCTCCCACTTCATGTTGAGTCTAGAAACACCATTTCTCATTCAAGTGGGAAGTTCCAATTAAAAGAGACTGATGATCTTAATGCTAGATTAGCCTCATTGGCTAGGAAAGTAGAGTCTCTTGAGATTAAAAAAGTGCATGTCATGAGTGAACAACAAGAGGAAAGTTGTGTTGTTTGTGAGAGCAAAGGGCATAGGACAACTGAGTGTCCTACCATTCCAGCCTTCAAGGAAGTGCTATATGGCCAAACTTCTGATTCAAGTAGTGTTAGAAAGCCATTTTCAAACCAAGTAGGCAATCCCTACTCTGAGACCTATAATCCTGGATGGAGGAACCATCCAAATTTTGGATGGAGAAATGAGGGCTCTTCAGTACCTCAAACATTTCAACCTCCACCCCAACCATTTCATACTCCCACACATAACACGTACCAACCACCTCATAAGAGATCCCTAGAGGATACTCTTCAACAATTCATGCAAACACAAGGAGGAATCAACAACCAAGCTTACAAATTTCAAGACCAGACCAATAGGACCTTAGATGACATTCGAAGTCAACTAACCAAGTTGACTCAATCACTAAGCATTCAAGAGAAGGGAAAGATCCCAGCTCAACCAATGCCAAATCCTAGAGGTCAGGTACACATGAGTGAATCTTCACTTGGTGAACCTTCAAACCATGAACAAGTCCAAGCCATCACTACCCTTAGAAGTGGAAAGATTGTTGACAAAGCTATAGGTTTTGGGATTCCTAAAGGTATTGTGGAGGAGAAATCTAGGGAGAGTGAAGAGGGAATCAAAACACAAGTGACAAATGAGAGTTTGAGTGACAAAGAAGGTGAGATAAATGAGAAAGAGATGAGTGAGAAAGGAGATGATTCAAGAAAAATTGGAGTCAAAGTGAGTGATTTAGAATTTGTTCCTAGAGCACCATTTCCACAGAGGTTAGGGAAACCTAAACATGATTCTTGTGAACTCGGAAATCTAATGAATTGTGTTTTCAAACAAGTGAAAGTCAACATCCCACTCCTTGATGCAATTAAACAAGTCCCATCTTATGCAAAGTTCCTTAAGGACTTATGCCACAGTCAAAGAGGAGATTGAAAATGTGAAAGAAAGAGCCTTTTCTAAATGAGCATGAGCTAGTGCCATCCCCAGTTTTAAGACCCCTCCCAAATACAAAGATCCTGGTTGTCCTACCATTTCGTGCATTATTGGTAGTCATATAAGATAAGACCAAAGCTTTGTTGGATTTAGGACCAAGTGTGAATTTGATACCCTACACTGATTTTTACGAACAGTTAGGTTTAGGAGAATTCAAAGCCTACTCGAATCACACCCTTCAATTTAGCTGATAGGTCCCAATCAAGATTCCTAGGGGTATTGTTGAGGATGTGTGGGTCCAAGTAGATAAGATTTCTACGTTTCCTGTTGATTTTGTAGTGTTAGACAGCGCACCTATTCAAGGTTCTTAATGCTCCCCATCCCAGTCATCTTAGGTAGACCTTTTCCTAGCTACATCCAATGCTTTAATTAACTGTAGAGGAATTGGGGTGGATGAAATTTGTCTTTTGGGAATATGACTGTGGAGATGAACATATTCAATGTCTCCAAACAAATTGGTGAACATGAGGACATTAGAGAGTTAGATTTTGATCCAAACACTTTGTCAAGAACACTTTGAGAGAGAATGGGTAAAGGATCCATTGGGAAAGAACTGTAATTCATGATGAAAGACTTTTATTCTTTGGAATGTGTTGATTGAGGAAGTAAAAGAATCCAAGACTGAGCTGGATCCAATGCCTATTACTGTCAATAGGTCAATGGACCCCATCGTTTGAGCCCTTTGATTTCACCCCAAGTGAAAGTGGAGGCATCTCTTGTCCAACCTTATAAACCAGAAAGGAAGCCTTTAACCGCGTTGATCTTAAGTATGCTTTTCTAGGGGAAAATGAATCATATCCTCTTGTGTGATTTTTCATCAAAACTTAGCATTAGAGCAAGGAACAAGAACTTTTGAGAGTGGTGAGAAAACACAAGAAAGCTATTGGGTGGACAATCACTGACTTGAAAGGAATTAAGCCCTCTTTTATGTACACATAGAATTTAACTTTGAAGAAGGAGGCAAAATCTGTGAGGCAACATGCAAAGTACGCTTGAACCCAAACATGAAGGAAGTAGTGGGAAAGGTGAAGTGCTTAAACTACTTGATGCGGGTATCATTTACCCCATTGCAAACTCAAAATGGGTTAGTCCAACCCAAGTTGTCCCAAAAAAAAATCTGGAGTCCACTGTCGTAAAAAATGAAAATAATGAGCAAGTACCAACTAGAATCCAAACAGGATGGCCGTATGTGCATTGATTATCGTAAGTTGAACATGGTGGACTAAGGGAAGGACCATTTTCCGCATTCCCTTTTTAGGACCAAACGTGCATGAAAGAGTTAGCCCGGAAGCGCTTACTATTATGTTTTCCCTTGATGGATACTCAGGTTACAAAACCAAAATTGAGATTTCATTAGAAGACCAAAGAAAAAACCAACTTTCACTTGTCCTTTTTGGTACCTATGCTAATAGAAAGATGCCTTATTTGGCTGGTGTAAATGCACCAGCCACATTTTCAATGCAGGTGTATGATGAGTATCTTTAGTGACATGGTGGAAAATTTTTAGGAAGTTTTCATGGAGTGATTTTTCAGTTTATGGGGATCTTTATGAGTTGTGTCTAATTGCATTTAGAAAAAGTTCTTGAAAGATGTGAAGAGAGCAACCTTGTACTTAATTGGTGGAGAAGTGTCATTTTTATGGTGACACATGGCATTGTTCTTTAGGTCACGCATTGTTTTTCTTCCAAAGGGATAGAGGGTGGATAAGTCAAAAGTTGAAGTCATTTAAAACTTCCCTACCCCTAGGACTGTGAAGATGTGAGATCCTTTTTAGGACACGCTGGTTTCTATCCGAAGATTCATTCATTCTTTTAGTACATTGCCAAACCATTGTGTAAACACTTGTTGTCACAAGATGTCCAATTTGATTGGACATCAAAATGTCAAGAAGCTTTTGAAAAGCTTAAAGGGTTGTTGACCACTGCACCAATCATGCAAGCTCCTGATTGGTCTTTACCATTTGAACTGATGTGTGACGCTAGTGATTTTGCGGTTGGGGCTGTTTTAGGGCAAAGAAAAGATAAGAAGCCTCATGTCATTTATTATGCTAGCAAGACTTTGAATGATGCTCAATTGAATTACACTACAACCGAAAAAGAACTCTTAGCTGTGGTCTTTGCATTAGACAAGTTCAGGTCTTATTTGGTTGGATCTCTTGTTATTGTTTTCACTGATCATGCAGCATTGAAATACTTGCTCAAAAACAAGATGCCAAGCCACGTTTGATTCGAAGGATCCTCTTACTCCAAGAGTTTAAAACCTTGAAATTCGAGATAAAAAGGAGTAGAGAATGTAGTGGCTGATCATTTGTCTGTCTTTCAAGCTATGAGACCGCAACTGATGGATCTCCAATAAATGAATTCTTTGCTGATGAAAATTTATTTTGTGCAGGTACTGTTTCCTACATTGGCTCTCCATGGTATGCTGACATAGCAAATTACCTAGCCACAAGTCAGATTCCTTCTCATTGGTCTAAACTTGATAAACAAAAATTCTTGCGCAACGTGCGTACTTTTTTTTGGGATGACCCCTACCTATTTAAATATTGCCCTGACCAAATTGTTTGGCGGTGCATCCTGATCATGAAATTCCAAGTGTCATTAATTTTTGTCATGCATTAGCCTGTGGTGGGCATTTCTCTTCCAAGAAAACCACTGCCAAGATCTTGCAATGTGGTTTTTATTGGCCCACTATGTTCAAAGATGTCCATGCCTTCTGTGTTGCATTGTGACCGATGCCACACCAACTAGGTAACCTCACTAGGCGTAACATGCTTTGGCCCTATAAACCCCATTCTTGTTTCGGAAATATTTTGATTGTTGCGGGGATTTGATTTTCATGCGACCTTTTCCAAGTTCATTTGGCTACCACTTCGATCCTTGTAGTTCTGTTGATGATGTGTCTTAAAATGGGTGGAGGCCATTGCATCTCCAGCACCAATGACCATCGAGTTGTTGTCAAAAATTCTTGAAAGAAAATATTTTCTCATCGTTTTGGCATGAGCCCCAGGGCTAGATTAGTGATGGGGGAAAGCATTTTTGTAAACAAGCCCATTGGGGATGTTGATTGAGAAAATATGGTGTAATTCACAAGGTCAGTACCCCCATATCACCCACAGACTAAAATAAGTGGCCAAGCCTGAGTTGGCAAAATAGGGAGATCAAGAACATTTTAGAGAAAACAGTCCATATCCAAACCGTAGGGATTGGTCCCCCTACGACTAGTTGATGTGCTATTGTGGGCAATATCGCACTGCTTACCAAAGACCTCTTTAGAAATGTCTCCTTATAGGCTAGTTTGTTGATGGAAAACCTTGTCATCTCCCTGATGAGAATTGAGGCATCGTGCATATTGGGCCCGATCCGGCAGACTTCAATGACAATGAAAACGCGGTTGAACACAATAGAAAGCTTCAATTTGTATGGAATTAGGAAGGATTGAGAAAATGATGCATTTTGAAAATGCAAATCAAATTTCAAAACCGAAGATGAAAGCGCTTTGCATGATACAACATATTTTTAGAAAATCCTTTCATACTTGGAGATCAAAAGGTTCTCTTGTATAATTCACGATTACATCTCTTTCCTGGGAAGTTGAGGACAAAATGGAATGGTCCATTTGTGATTAAATCCATCTCTGAGCATAGGTGCATTTGAGGTAGAAAATCCTAAGAATGGAAATGTTTTTCAAAGTAAATGTGTCATCGATTGAAACCTTATCTTGAAAACGTTGTGGCTGAAGTTGAGACATTGGATCATGAAGATCCAATACCCCATTGTAAGTATCAGAAGTAAAGTGCATTTTTATTTTTTTATTTTTATTTGTTTTTTTTCATTTTTCATTTTTATTTTTAATTTCCCCACCCTAATATTTATTTTCTTTCATTCCATCTCTTATATTTTCTTGTTCATGGGGCAAATTACGGGACAATGCAATTATTTATTAAGTTGGGGGGTGGGTCGTGAAGGTTCTTTATTTTAAAAACACAAATCAATGTCTTTCTTTTAGATGTGATATGCAGGTTAAAAAAAAAAAAAATCAAGCAAGAAGTCAGCTCATGTCCAAGTACAATCAGACATTCATCCTTGAAAACAAAAGGGGAGTAACAGTTTTCTAATCGTCTATACTTTTAACTAACCTTTCTTTTTTACAATGATGGATAATGTAAAGCTTAATTTTAGATATTTGATTATAGTTTGAATGCTTGAGATAACCATGGCTTGTTTAAAAAAAAAAAAAACTTGCATGTCGAATATGAATGAGGACTTGTTTAGGAATCCAACATTACATTTTAGGATTCAGTATTGGTGTTGAACATTGCATGCTATAATTTGGGATTAGATAATATTCTAAATAAAAAGCAAGATATAGCATAACTTTTTTTTTTTAAGATTTATTGAAGTACATCTTTCCTTAGTAAAAGTTGTGTGAGTTGTTGTGAATATGCATTGAAAGATGAGTGTGGATGCTCTTACTTGTGATTATCCCTTTTGATCTAGGTCCTAAAACAAGGTTTAAGTAAATAAAGTAATAATTATTACACAAATAAATAAATAAATGTGTACAAAGTTCTATCTACACCAACTGTTTTGAGTTGCTCAGTAAACTAGGGGTATTCATCACAAATGTTTATCTTTACGTCAAAAGGCAGCTTGAAATTATGAGTATAGCAAAAGCACTTAAAGTTTGTGACTGTTGTAAGTAACCATGGTGCCATTCATCAACAAATGTTTGTATTCCCGCGTCAAAAGAGGAAGTTTGAATCACTTATAAAGAAAAAGAATAAAAAATATCTTCAAAAAAAAAAAAAAAAAAAACCGGAACACCATATTTCTAAGATATTTCTTTCAGTTTGCTACCATGTTTGTAGTAGAGAACAGGGCAGATTACACGTTTGAGTTTTCGCGTGAATCCAAACTGTTGGATTGCCATGATACATACGATTGCCAATTTGGAATTTAGTAATGGATGTTTGACTTAGAGAATTTTAGATGAACAAACTAAGTGGGTAAGCAACTTATCAATATTTGCTATTGAGAGCACCACGTTACGATACCAATGTTTGCCTGAAAGGTCCAATACAGAGCGATGAGTCGCGCCTACATAGCTCAATAAATATGAAATTTCTTATACAGGTTATTATGTTTTGGTTATGCCTTGAGGACTCGCATAAATCTACGTTCGGGGGTGTGATTGTGCATCAAAAGTATCATTAAGTCTTTTCTTTTACAAATGTATTTATCTGTTTTCTTTGGGTTTTTATAATAAGTGAGGAGCTTTTTAGTAATGACGTTTTCTTTTAATGTTTCGATAGGTTTTTGGGAGCTTAAATGCCTTATTCCAGAACATTCAACGTCAGACTTCGGAAAAAAGAATTGAAGAGAAATTTAGTTGAAGATTGACGCAAATCTTGGTTCAAATTAGTGCTCTAAATTTGCCACAAAAATCAATTCTATTCCAATTCTAGACAAAGAATATCATATGACTCTAATTCACGCCCAACCTTGCTAAATGTTGTGTGCAACACTTCAACCATCAAACACTTAAGTATTCCATGTCACTCTTAGCCAAAATAATATGTACCCATTTGTCTACAATATGATGCTCACCTTCCGCCTACCGATCCGCCCCAAACCACCCGCCTCCAACTCAGCCCAAGCACACTCCATGATCATACCAAGTCCACACAAACCAAATAACATTTGATTTATTTTGGGCAATTACATTGACTCCAAGCGGGCAAGCACATTAGGACTGGACCGCTGGAATAGGGACATTGTGACATAATTTTGGGACACCCCGAGTGACCGACCCAGCTCATAAAGGAGGAAGCAAAACGTGCCCCAACAAGTGATCTCCCAGCTGGCCTGATTTAATTTTCCAGAACACCTTTCTGTGTTTTGCCCATAACTGTTGACTCAGATGTCCAAATGAGATGTTCTTTAATGATCTGGAAAGCTAACAGAATGCCTATAAATATGTCTCTAATAGCCATCTCCAGGGGAGGCTTCTAAGAGGGTCGAATTGCTGTCCAAAGTTAGAGTCAGATTTGTGTCCGAATTTTTATGAAATTCTGTTGTGTTCTTCTTTGAAGTTTCGGTTCTTTAGTTTGTAAAACTTATTATTTCAGTTTGATTCAAGTTATTTCATGTTTATTAAAGTGTTCTTATATATAATCATGGTTGGCTAATCTCTTTCTTGGATCCAAATCAAGGATGATGGTGATTGAGGTGAGTTCTTTAAGATATGAATGAATGTTAATGATTATCTTCTCATCTTTTT
>CM055351.1:31872183-31876728 GCA_029228515.1 Populus alba x Populus x berolinensis | reverse complement strand
CCAGTAAAATCAGCCATATTTTTGTGAGGCTGCCAGCCGAATTTGGGGTCATTCCGGGCCGGTTCCTATTTTTGCGTATTTCCTTGATTTTTAATGGTAGGAAAATAAAAAAAAATACTTCCCGACCTCGAAAAAATCTGGGAAAATTTATAAAGGTGGATTGGATTTTTGCCAACCTATGTGCAAAATTTCAGCTCAAAATACCAAGAAATGAATTTTTTAGAGGGGGGGTGACAGCTGGGACCTAGTAGTGTCTGCCCCTGCCAGAGCTGCAATAACACTTATAGCTCTTTAGGGGGGTGGCCATGGGGCGCGCTGGCTGGCGCCCATAGGCCTGCCGCGGGGGCTGCTGCTACGCTCGGACTAACGTGGGGGGCCTCACGGCCCGAAGTAACGCCGCCATCGATGACCCGTTTTCCGGCCGGCGACGACCCGATTCCGACCACCGCCCTATAAAAATCACACGCGCGCGCGCGCGCGCGCCCGCCCGCGCCCGCGCTGGGCGCTGGGGCGCTGGGGCCTGGGGCGCTGGGGCCTGGGGGCCTGGGGCCTGAGGGCCTGGGGCCCTTGGGGGCCCTTGGGCTCTTGGGCGATTGGGCGCGCGCGCGCGCGCGGCAGTGGTTCCCTGCCGCGCTGCGCAACGGGGGCTGACGCGGGGACAGCCCCTGCTGCCTTGCTATCTTACCCGCGGGGGGGCTGCCTTCGGGCCCTGGCCCCCTGCGCTCTTGCCTGCCCCCCGCGCGGGAGAGGCTAGGCACACGCTGGGGCAGCGGCAGCGATAACAACAGTGGGAAAAATCGGCAGCGCGGTAAATGCCGCTGGAGGCCCGTCGCGGAAAATCGGCAGCGCAGATTTGTTGACGAACACGGGCTGGACGCTGGGCTGGCCAGGCCTGGCAGGAAAATTCGTCTAGGGGGTAGGCTCACGGCAACGGGGCTGACGCGGGGACAGCCCCTGCTGGCTTGCTATCTTGCCCGCGGGGGGGCTGCCTTCGGGCCCGGGGCAGCGGCAGCGATGCCAGCAGTGGGAAATATCGGCAGCGCGGACAGCCCCTGCTGGCTTGCTATCTTGCCCGCGGGGGGGCTGCCTTCGGGCCCGGGGCAGCGGCAGCGATGCCAGCAGTGGGAAATATCGGCAGCGCGGACAGCCCCTGCTGGCTTGCTATCTTGCCCGCGGGGGGGCTGCCTTCGGGCCCGGGGCAGCGGCAGCGATGCCAGCGGTGGGAAAAATCGGCAGCGCGGACAGCCCCTGCTGGCTTGCTATCTTGCCCGCGGGGGGCTGCCTTCGGGCCCGGGCAGCGGCAGCGATGCCAGCGGTGGGAAATATCGGCAGCGCGGACAGCCCCTGCTGGCTTGCTATCTTGCCCGCGGGGGGGCTGCCTTCGGGCCCGGGGCAGCGGCAGCGATGCCAGCGGTGGGAAATATCGGCAGCGCGGACAGCCCCTGCTGGCTTGCTATCTTGCCCGCGGGGGGGCTGCCTTCGGGCCCGGGGCAGCGGCAGCGATGCCAGCGGTGGGAAAAATCGGCAGCGCGGACAGCCCCTGCTGGCTTGCTATCTTGCCCGCGGGGGGGCTGCCTTCGGGCCCGGGGCAGCGGCAGCGATGCCATCGGTGGGAAATATCGGCAGCGCGGACAGCCCCTGCTGGCTTGCTATCTTGCCCGCGGGGGGCTGCCTTCGGGCCCGGGGCAGCGGCAGCGATGCCAGCGGTGGGAAATATCGGCAGCGCGGACAGCCCCTGCTGGCTTGCTATCTTGCCCGCGGGGGGGCTGCCTTCGGGCCCGGGGCAGCGGCAGCGATGCCAGCGGTGGGAAATATCGGCAGCGCGGACAGCCCCTGCTGGCTTGCTATCTTGCCCGCGGGGGGGCTGCCTTCGGGCCCGTGGCAGCGGCAGCGATGCCAGCGGTGGGAAATATCGGCAGCGCGGACAGCCCCTGCTGGCTTGCTATCTTGCCCGCGGGGGGGCTGCCTTCGGGCCCGGGGCAGCGGCAGCGATGCCAGCGGTGGGAAATATCGGCAGCGCGGACAGCCCCTGCTGGCTTGCTATCTTGCCCGCGGGGGGGCTGCCTTCGGGCCCGTGGCAGCGGCAGCGATGCCAGCGGTGGGAAATATCGGCAGCGCGGACAGCCCCTGCTGGCTTGCTATCTTGCCCGCGGGGGGCTGCCTTCGGGCCCGGGGCAGCGGCAGCGATGCCAGCGGTGGGAAATATCGGCAGCGCGGACAGCCCCTGCTGGCTTGCTATCTTGCCCGCGGGGGGGCTGCCTTCGGGCCCGTGGCAGCGGCAGCGATGCCAGCGGTGGGAAATATCGGCAGCGCGGACAGCCCCTGCTGGCTTGCTATCTTGCCCGCGGGGGGGCTGCCTTCGGGCCCGTGGCAGCGGCAGCGATGCCAGCGGTGGGAAATATCGGCAGCGCGGACAGCCCCTGCTGGCTTGCTATCTTGCCCGCGGGGGGGCTGCCTTCGGGCCCGGGGCAGCGGCAGCGATGCCAGCGGTGGGAAATATCGGCAGCGCGGACAGCCCCTGCTGGCTTGCTATCTTGCCCGCGGGGGGGCTGCCTTCGGGCCCGTGGGCAGCGGCAGCGATGCCAGCGGTGGGAAATATCGGCAGCGCGGACAGCCCCTGCTGGCTTGCTATCTTGCCCGCGGGGGGGCTGCCTTCGGGCCCGGGGCAGCGGCAGCGATGCCAGCGGTGGGAAATATCGGCAGCGCGGACAGCCCCTGCTGGCTTGCTATCTTGCCCGCGGGGGGGCTGCCTTCGGGCCGGGCAGCGGCAGCGATGCCAGCGGTGGGAAATATCGGCAGCGCGGACAGCCCCTGCTGGCTTGCTATCTTGCCCGCGGGGGGGCTGCCTTCGGGCCCGTGGCAGCGGCAGCGATGCCAGCGGTGGGAAATATCGGCAGCGCGGACAGCCCCTGCTGGCTTGCTATCTTGCCCGCGGGGGGGCTGCCTTCGGGCCCGTGGCAGCGGCAGCGATGCCAGCGGTGGGAAATATCGGCAGCGCGGACAGCCCCTGCTGGCTTGCTATCTTGCCCGCGGGGGGGCTGCCTTCGGGCCCGGGGCAGCGGCAGCGATGCCAGCGGTGGGAAATATCGGCAGCGCGGACAGCCCCTGCTGGCTTGCTATCTTGCCCGCGGGGGGGCTGCCTTCGGGCCCGTGGCAGCGGCAGCGATGCCAGCGGTGGGAAATATCGGCAGCGCGGACAGCCCCTGCTGGCTTGCTATCTTGCCCGCGGGGGGGCTGCCTTCGGGCCCGGGGCAGCGGCAGCGATGCCAGCGGTGGGAAATATCGGCAGCGCGGACAGCCCCTGCTGGCTTGCTATCTTGCCCGCGGGGGGGCTGCCTTCGGGCCCGTGGCAGCGGCAGCGATGCCAGCGGTGGGAAATATCGGCAGCGCGGACAGCCCCTGCTGGCTTGCTATCTTGCCCGCGGGGGGGCTGCCTTCGGGCCCGGGGCCCCTGCGCTCTTGCCTGCCCCCCGCGCGGGAGAGGCTAGGCGCTGCTGGGGCCAGCCCGACGTCGCTGGCCGCGCATGCGCGCTGCCGGTTTTCTCGCATCCCGCCAAGAAAACGTCGTGCGTTCCACATGAAACCAATCCAGTAAAATCAGCCATATTTTTGTGAGGCTGCCAGCCGAATTTGGGGTCATTCCGGGCCGGTTCCTATTTTTGCGTATTTCCTTGATTTTTAATGGTAGGAAAATAAAATAAAATACTTCCCGACCTCGAAAAAATCTGGGAAAATTTATAAAGTTGGATTGGATTTTTGCCAGCCTATGTGCAAAATTTCAGCTCAAAATACCAAGAAATGAATTTTTTAGAGGGGGGGTGACAGCTGGGACCTAGTAGTGTCTACCCCTGCCAGAGCTGCAATAACACTTATAGCTCTTTAGGGGGGTGCCCCCTGACTGGCCATGGGGCGCGCTGGCTGGCGCCCATAGGCCTGCCGCGGGGGATTTGTGGGCTGCTGCTATACTCGGACTAACGTGGGGGGCCTCATGGCCCGAAGTAACGCCGCCATCGATGACCCGTTTTCCGGCCGGCGACGACCCGATTCCGGCCACCGTCCCTGTGACCCGCTCCAAGCCGTTGGGCGCGTTGGGGCTGCTTATCCGCGGCTGCGGGCGCGCACGCACTCTGATTTGCCAGCGCTCGTGCCAACCAATAGGCAGCCCCAACGCGCCCAACGGCTTGGCGCGACGTCACGATTCCGGCCACCGTCCCCGGGACCCGCTCCAAGCCGTTGGGCGCGTTGGGGCTGCTTATCCGCGGCGTGGGCGTGGGGCCTTAACAAGCCGCGCTCGTTCCAAGGTGCTGGCAGCCGACGCGCGCCTCTCAGCTTGCCGCGACGTCCCGGTGGCGGTGGCCGGAATCCCTTCCCGTCACCCGCTCCAAGCCGTTGGGCGCGTTGGGGCTGCTTATCCGCGGTCTCGGGCGTGGGGCCTTAACAGGATTCCCCTCGTGCCAAGGTGCTGGCAGCCCCAACGCGCCCAACGGCTTGGCGCTACGTAACGGCGACGTCCCGATTCCGGCCACCGCTGCCGTGACCCGCTCC
>CM055351.1:31862183-31864683 GCA_029228515.1 Populus alba x Populus x berolinensis | reverse complement strand
ACAGCGGGCAGTGCTGGAATCGGCAGCGCCGTACGAAAACGGCGAAGTCCGGCAGAATCTCAGCCGGTGCTGGCGATTGAGTCCCAGGACTGTTTATAGTCCTAGGCGTGACGAAAAAGACTGGGGTCCTAGGCAACGGCCTGGGGCAGCGGCAGCGATGCCCAACAGCGGGAAAAATCGGCAGCGCAGATTTTTTTTAGACGAACCATGGGCTGGACGCTGGTCTGTCCAGGCCAGGCAGTGAAAAAATCGTCAAGGGGATGCGCTGACGAAGCAGGGGCTGTTCAGAAACACAGCGGGCAGTGCTGGAATCGTCAGCGCCTGACGAAATCGCCGAAGTCGGCCAGAATCGGCAGCCGGTGCTGGCGATGAGTCCTGGACTGTCGTTTATAGTCCTAAGGCGTGACGAAAAAGACTGGGGGCCTAGGCACAGCGCTGGGGCAGCGGCAGCGATGCCCACAGCGGAAAAATCGGCAGCGCAGATTTTTTGACAGAACAGGCTTGACCGCTGTGCTGTCCAGGCCAGCAGGAAAAATTCGTCAAGGGGATGCGCTGACGAAGCGGGGGCTAGTTCAGACACAGCGGGCAGTGCTGGAATCGGCAAGCGCGACGAAATCGGCAAAGTCGCAGAATCGCAGCCGTGCTGGCGATGAGTCTGGACTGTTTTATAGTCCTTAGGCGGACAAAGACTGGGAGCCTAGGCACGCGCTGGGGCAGCGGCAGCGATGCCCACAGCGGGAAAAATCGGCAGCGCATGATTCTGTTTGACCGAACATGGGACGAGGACGCTGGGCTGCTCCAGGCCAGGCAGGAAAATTCGTCAAGGGGATGCGCTGACGGAAGGCAGGGGCTGTTCAGACACAGCGGGCAGTGCTGGAACTTCGGCAGACGCCGACGAAATCGGCAAAAGGTCGGCAGAATGCGGCAGCCGGTAGCTAGGTGCGATGAGTCTGTGACTGTTTATAGTCCATAGGCGTGACGAAAACAGACTGGGGGCCTAGGCACGCGCTGAGGGGCAGCGGCAGTCGATGCCCACCAGCGGGAAAAATCGGCAGCGCAGATTTTTTGACGAACATGTGGCTGGAACCCACACCGCTGGGGCTGTCCAGGCCAGGCAGGAAATTCGTTCAAGGGGAATGCGCTGACGAAGCAGGGGCAGTTCAGGACACAGCGGGCAGTGCTGGAATCGGCAGCGCCGACGAAATCGGCGAAGTCGGCAGAATCGGCGAGCCGGTGCTGGCGATGAGTCCGGACCTGTTTATAGTCCTAGTCTTGACGAAAACGACTGGGGGCCTAGGCACATCGCTGGGGCAGGGGCAGCGGCAGCGATGCCGAACAGTGGGAAAAATCGGCAGCGCGGATATTGTGCAGCTGGAGGCCCTCGGGGAAAATCGGACAGCGCAGATTTGGTGGACGAACACGGGCTGGACGCTGGGCTGTCCAGGCCAGGCAGGAAAATTCGTCGGGGGACGCGCTGACATAAACAGGGGCTGTTCAGACACAGCAGGCAGTGTTGGAATCGGCAGCGCGGACGAACGATGGGCTGTTCAGACAAATCGGCAACGTCGGAAAAATAGGCAGCGCGAATTTGTGCAGCTGGAGGCCCTATCATCAGGCTGCCCGCAACGATTCATTCAATTCTCTGCCCTATCAACATAACTCCCGATGTGTTGTTCGCTATCATGGAAGAAGAGATCTCTTCCTCCCCGCGTCGGCCGGGTGCGATTACCCGGCGGCGTCGATCAAATCAACTGCCCTAATCGGCTACAACTGCTGATAGGGGGGATTAGAGGCCTACCCCCCCATGGTGGTGATGGGAGTCCAAGACCGTGAAAGCAAGAGTATTTCCGGGGCTCCTCCGCCTGGCCCGCGCATACGCGCGCTGCCGGTTTTCCCGCATCCCGCCAGAAGAAAAACGTCGTGCTTTCCACGTGAAACCAATCCAGTACAATCAGCCATATTTTCGTGAGGCTGCCAGCCGAATTTTGGGGTCATTCCGGGCCGGTTCCTATATTTGCGTATTTCCTTGATTTTCAATGGTAGGAAATAAAAAAAAAATACTTCCCGACCCTCGAAAAAATCTTGGGAAAAACATTTATAAAGTTGGATTGGATTTTTGCCAACCTATGTGCAAAATTTCAGCTCAAAATACCAAGAAATGAATTTTTTAGAGGGGGGGAGACAGCTTGGACCTAGTAGTGTCTACCCCTGCCAGAGCTGCAATAACACTTATAGCTCTTTAGGGGGGTGGCCAAGGGGCGCGCAGGCTGGCGCCCATAGGCCTGCCGCGGGGGCTGCTGCAACTCTCGGACTAACGATGGGGGGCCTCACGTCCCGAAGTAAGCGCCGCCATCGATGACCCGTTTTCCGGCCAGGCGACGACCCGATTCCGACCACCGCCCTATAAAAATCACACTCGCGCCGCGCGCGCCCGCCCGCGCCGCGGCTCCTGGGCGCTGGGGCGCTGGGGGGCTGGGGCGCTGGGCTGGGGGCCTGGGGC
>CM055351.1:31807473-31857214 GCA_029228515.1 Populus alba x Populus x berolinensis | reverse complement strand
GTTCCCGGTCCACGCGCAGAACGTACCCTGCTGCCGACGGGTGTGGTGCGAATCACTATGCCCGCCTGGCTGATTCCCTTCACCGGCGGTTACCGCGCGGTGATGCCGGGTCCGGTCAAGGCGCTGCTGGAAGCACTGCAACCTGACGCGCTGGAAGTTTCCGACCGGCTGACACTGAGGTCACTGGGCCGCTGGGGCCGCGACCACGGCGCCACGACCGTGATGATCTCGCATGAGCGACTGGATCGCCTTGCCGGACAAGTACTTCCGAAGCGGCCGGCGCGCAGCCTCGCCGACTTTGCCAATGGCCGCACCGCCGCCGACTATGACACCGTCGTCTGCACTACCGGATTCGCGCGCGAGGAATTCGACCGCATCGGCGCCAAGAACGTCGTCACCGTGCCGCTGGGTGTCGATCTGAGGACCTTCCACCCCAGTCGGCACTCTCCGCTGGTCCGCCGGCAGTGGGCCACGCCCAATCAGCTTCTGCTGGTCCACTGCGGCCGGGTGTCGGTGGAGAAGCGGGCCGACCGCAGCATCGACGCGCTGGCCGCGCTGTGCGACTTCGGCGTCGATGCCCGATTGGTCGTCATGGGCGAGGGACCGATGCGGGCCAAGCTGCAGCGTCAGGCCACCGGGCTGCCGATCGACTTCACCGGGTTCGTCTCCAACCGGGACACCGTCGCCGGGCTGCTGGCCTCCGCGGATGTCACCCTGGCCCCGGGGCCGCACGAAACATTCGGGTTGGCCGCGCTGGAATCGCTGGCATGCGGCACTCCGGCGGTGGTTTCTCGCACCTCGGCGCTCACCGAGATCATCACCCCGGACAGCGGCGCGTCGGCCGACAACCACCCCGAGGCCATCGCCAGGGCCGTCGGCACGGTCATCAGCCTCCCCGAATACCACCGCCGGACCTCCGCGCGGCGCCGTGCGGAGAACTTCACCTGGCAGCGGGCGGCGGCCGGCATGCTGGCGACGTTGGGGCCCGTCATCGGCGGCCCGGACGACGACACCGAGAACACCGCCTAGAAGTCGGACGCACCCCACGAGCCGGGTGGGTAGGGCGGCACGTGGCCGGCAAGGGCGCCGTCGGTGAGACTGCACAGGGTGTCGGTGATGGTTCCCGCATTCGCGAGCACGCTCGGCGGGCTGCCGGGAACGACGCGCGCCACCACTGCTTGCCAGAAGTAGCCCGCGCCGCCGTGCTCGTACCAGAGGAACCAGTCGGCGTCGCGGTTGCCGGCGCGGATCAGGCGCCGGAACGGCAACGACGGATCGTTGACCGAATCGGTCTTGTTGAACGGCGCGCCGACGTCGGCGATGGGCGGCAAGAGTTTGACGAGCTCCGGCGGTAACTGCGACAGGCTGTGCACTTCCGTCACCGGTGTCGCCAGCGTGCACTGGGTATTTGGCATCGCATTGGCCGGAATCGCCGTCACGACAGCAAGCGCGACGCCCGCCGCCAGCGCTACCCGATAGACGTTGCCCATATCGGCTCCCATCGACGGCCGGTGATGATCGCCGACCCTACGCCGTTGTTTGCTGAGACGAGACGCTTTCGGTCCGAGGGCTAGTCTCGCTGGAGACGACCGGGAGACGACGAGGAGGTGGACCGTGGAAGCGCGCGACCGGGTGTTGATCACCGCCACGGAGCTGGCCGACCTGATCGAGGCCGACGATCCGCTGACCATATTGGATGTCCGTTGGCGGCTCGACCAACCCGACGGGCGCGCGACCTACCTGGACGGCCACCTCCCGGGCGCCGTCTATGTGTCGCTCGACGACGAACTCAGCGATCACACCGTGTCCGGCCGCGGCCGTCACCCGCTGCCGTCGGGACGAAGCCTGCAGGACGCCGCACGCCGTTGGGGTATCCGGCAGGGCTCGTTGGTCGTGGTCTATGACGACTGGAATCGAGCGGGTTCTGCGCGCGCCTGGTGGGTGTTGACCGCGGCCGGGCTAGCGAACGTCCGCATCTTGGACGGCGGACTGGGCGCATGGCGGGCAGCCGGGCGAAGCCTTGAGACGGGCGAGGTCACCCCGCAGGCGGGGAATGTGACTGTGCCCCACGAGGATTTGTATGCCGGAGCTCTGCCCACCGTGACGGCCGAACAAGCCGGCGCGGGCGCCGTGACGCTGCTCGATGCGCGCGCACCCGATCGCTATCGCGGCGAGGTCGAACCCGTCGACGCCGTCGCGGGTCACATCCCGGGGGCACGGAACCTGCCCAGCGGCTCGGTGCTGGCGGCCGACGGCACGTTTCTTGGTGACTATGCGCTCGCCCAGCAATTGTCCGATCGCGGCATCGACAGCACCGGCCCGTTGGGCGCCTACTGCGGGTCGGGCGTGACCGCCACCATCGCGGTCGCGGCGCTCGCGGCGATGGGTCGCGAGACCGCGCTGTATCCGGGGTCGTGGTCCGAATGGTCGTCGGATCCGAGTCACCCGGTCGCTCGCGGGCCCGAATAGATCAGGCACCCGGCCAGCGCCGCAGGAACGCCGCCGTCACTCGCGCGGCGTTGACGGCGGCGACCCGCTTGTAGACGAAGAACTGAAACGGAAAGCCCGGCAACCGAAGTGGATCACCCGGTCCGTCCGACATTCCGCGTATCCCTAGGAACGGCACGCCACGCGCGTCCGCGACGGCCTGCGCCGCCGCGGTCTCACTGTCTGTGGCATCGAATGCCGGATCCGCCGCCGAAACGACCTTCGCGTTGCTGATCAGGCCGTGCCTCAGCCATGGCCACGCGGCCTGAAAGAAGTTGCCGGTGTGGAAGACGGAGCGATCCGGTGCCGTTCGCGGTTGGCAGCCGAACACCGCGCCACCGAGCGGGATATTCGGGAATGCCCGCCCATTGTTGTTGTCGTAGCTGCAGCCGTCACCACCGACCAGCAGCTGCGGCTCATGCCGCATCCGTTTCGCGCTTTCCAATGTGACGGAAAGGGTCTCGGCAACAGTCAACATGTCGGCATCGACGGGGTGGAATGTTGCGCCGTTGTCCAGCGTCCAGCGCGCCGGTACGGCCACATCGGCGATGCCGGTCCGCCCGGCACCGCCCGCCACACCCGAAAACACCACCGCGCCAACGGTGCTGGAGAAGTAGGTCAGCGCGGTATCGGTGGCCTCGGTAGCGTTGACCATGCCAATGCCGGTCATCGCCACGATGACCTTCTTGCCGCGAATCGAGCCGAGATAGAAATGCCGACGGTCGGCGACCACTACGGGGTCGAGGTCGAGCGTGGTGTGGGACAGCACCTCATCTGCCTCGACGGGGAAGGCCGTCAAGACCAGCGTGCGCTGTTCGGACGAATCCACCGTCACGTCGGACACTCCTCAGGTTCGGCGGCACCCACCATTATCGTCTTTTTCCCTCGTTACGGGTGACCAGAAGCTAGTCTCAGGGCGCGACAAAGGAGTCTGCCCATGCTCGAGGTGATCGAAAAGAGACCGGGCCGCGATTCTGCGAAACCGCCGGTGCTTTTTGTCCACGGCGCCTGGCATGGCGCTTGGTATTGGGACGAGTACTTCTTGGACTTCTTCGCGGACAAGGGCTATCGGTCGCTCGCGGTGAGCCTTCGCAGCCACGGAAAGAGCGCCGAGCCGAAGCGAAATCTCTTCTGTTCGATCGCCGACTACGTCGACGATGTCGCATCCGTTGCCACCGAATTGCCTACTGCGCCGATAGTGATCGGGCACTCGTTGGGCGGGTTCGTGGTCCAGAAGTACCTGGAGTCACACGACGCTCCAGCCGCCGTGTTGCTCGCCTCCGCACCACCGAGCGGGGTCACCGGATTCATGTTGCGCCTCGGCAGGCGGCATCCGTGGCATACCGCGCGAACTCTGTTGACTACCAAGTCGTTACACGCCGTAGGCGGCACGCCCAAATTAACCCGCGAACAGTTCTATTCTCGATACACCCCGGAGGCCGACGTGGTGCGCTACACCGCACCGCTGGGCGAAGAATATGCGGGCAGATGGTTCCTCGATATGTTGCTGCTCAACCTGCCCAAACCTGATCGGGTCAAGGCTCCGGTATTGGTCCTGGGCGCCGAAGACGACGGGTGCTTCACCCCGCGGGAAGTGCATCAGACCGCACGGGCCTACGGCACCACCGCAGAGATCTTTCCCAACATGGGCCACAACATGATGGTCGAGCCCGAATGGGCCTTGGTGGCCGCACGAATTCACGCCTGGCTGGAAGGCGTAACCTCAACGCGCACTACACGGCAGGCGCTTGATGCCGTGGAAGAACGACGAGCGTAACCGGTCGGGCGGCCCAGTGACCGTCAGGCCCGGCACATTTGGGTACAGCTCTTCGAGCATGACCCGCAATTCCAGCCGGGCGAGCTGAGCGCCGAGACAGAAGTGCACTCCTCCGCCGCCGAACGCGGCATGACCGGCGTCCGGGCGAGTGACGTCGAATTCGCCGGCCCGATCGAAGACCTCCTCGTCGCGATTGGCCGACAGGTAGTGCAGCAATACCCAATCGCCGGCGGGAACGTGCTGGCCACGGATTTCGACGTCGCGGGTGACGGTACGACGAAAATGCATGACCGGTGAGGCCCAGCGCAGCAGTTCCTCCACGGCGGGCTTGACGGCCTCGCGATCACGGGCAAGCAGGGCCTGCTGCTCCGGGTGCTCTGACAGCGCCAACACCCCGTGACTCAGGGTATTGCGGGTGGTTTCGTTGCCGGCGATCGCCAGCAGCAGGAAGAACTCGTTCAGCTGGTCGCGGTTCAGCTTTTCGCCGTCGACCTCCGCGGCCAGCAGCGCCGACAAAATGTCGTCGGTGAGCCCGTACTTGCGTCGGTGGGCTACCAATTCGCCGCAGTAGGAGAACATTTCGGCAGCGGCCTGCCCAAGGGCTTCCGGAGTCGGAGCGTAGTCGGGGTCTTCGATGCCCAGGCTGCCGATGGCGTTACTCCACCGGAAAACCTCCATCCGGTCTTCGGCGGGCACCCCGAGCACGTCGGCGATCACCTGTAACGACATCTCCGCGGAAATGTCTGTCACGGCATCGAATTCACCCTTGGCCGTGATGTCGGCGACGATGTCTTGGGCGACCTTACGCATGTGTGGTTCCAGCCGCTGCACATTGCGGACGGTGAAGCCCTGGTTGATCAGCTTGCGGTACAGGACGTGACGCGGCGGGTCGATGCCGGGCAGTAGCGCCGAGTTCGGTGCCGCCTCGACCTCCACGAGTGTGTTGCCCTTGCTGCTGGTGAAGGTATCGGTGTCGCGGCTGACCAGTCGCACATCGGCGTGCTTGGTGAGTAGCCATGCCCTGGGTAGTCCGGGTAACTGCACCGGGTGCACCGGTGCGTCGGCCCGTAACCGCGTCAACGCGTCGAACGGGGCACCGCCGACGAAGGTGTCGGGATCGAGCACCGCCGCGGCATCGCGATCGGAAGCGGTCTGCTGGTTCTCGACAACCAGGGACCCCAACACATTCGGCTTGGGAATACTCATCTAAGCACCTAGGACGACGACTTGATTCCGGCGACGATCACATCGAGACCGGCGCGAAAGTGGTTGGCCAGCTGGCGTTTAACACGGGGTGTAGCGTCCGCGGAGCGTGTTTCCTGCAGAGCAATCGAGCCCAGCAGGTACGTGTACAAGACCGTATGAGCAGCGGCCGCAGCGGGTTTCGCGAGGCCCGCCTCGGCGAGCAGGCCGCGGCTGTGTCGATCCAGACGGCGCGCGGGCTCGTTCCCGACGCTGGTCTGCAGGATGCTCGCGACACCGGGGACTCCCAGGATCATTTCCCTCGCGGCGCAATAGAGCTCGATCAGCCTGGCGTCCCATCGTCCCCCTTCCGGGAGGGGGATCTCTGCGAGTACGGACTCGGCAACCAGCTCGAGAGCCGTCTGCTTACTGGGGACGTGGTAGTACACCGAGGGCACGGCGGCGCCGAGCTCAGTGGCCAGTTCGCGCATTGTCACGCGCTGCACGCCCACCCGCTTCGCCAAGTCACGCAACGCGACCACCACCTCGTCGCGATCGAGGCCCCCGTAGGCGCGGCGTGCGCCGGCCGGCGCTGTGGCCTGATTCCCGGTTGCAACCACTACGTCATTCCCCCGTCAGTTTCGATCGTCGTTAGAAAGTAATTCGAGCACCGTTCGAATCTACCCGGTATCGGGCTCCGTAACCAACGAATCCGCTATGTAATATTTGCCCAATGACGGGCAGGTTAGCGGGCAAGGTGGCGATTATCACCGGGGCAAGCACCGGCCTGGGACCAGTTCTAGGATCGGTGTTCGTCCGCGAGGGTGCGCGGGTACTGCTCGCCGCCCGGCGCGAGGAGCTGGTCCGCGAGGCCGCGGCGGCGGCAGGGCCCGGCGCGATCGCGATGCGGGCCGACGTCACCAACGAAAAGGACGTCGCGGCCATGGTGGCACGCGCGGTCGGCGAGTTCGGACAGGTCGACATCCTCTGCAATAACGCCGCCGCGCCGGGGAAAGACCACTGGATCTGGGAGCAGACGCTCGACAACTGGAATGCCACGATCGCCATTGATGTCACCGCGGCGATGCTGTGCACCCGCGAAGTGCTCAACCAGTCGATGCTGCAACGGCGCAGCGGAGTCATCCTGAACTTCTCCTCTACCGCGGGCTATAACGGCATCGTCCGCAAAACCCACTACGTGACTGCGAAGGCATCACTGCGAGCCTTCACCAAGACCGTTGCCCTCGAAGTCGGTCCGCACGGGATCCGGTGCAATTGCATCGTGCCGGGCGCGATCGATACAGATCTTTATCGCAATTGGTTACAGCGCACCGCCGACGAGCAGGGTGTCGAGGTCGAGGCCGTGCGCGCGAAGTCTCTCAAAGACGTCGCTCTGCGCGATATTTCGTCGCCCGACGATGTGGCCAACCTGGCGTTGTTCTTGGCCAGTGACGAGAGCCGAACCATCACAGGGCAATCGATCCCCGTCGACGCCGGAGGGTATATGCAGGGATGAGTACCCCGTCGGTAAAGCTGTCGCTGTCCACACCGGTCGTGATCACGATGCCCGGCGCCAGCGCCGCCTGGGAGCAGGATGCTTCGATCGAGGAGTTGGCCCAGCTCGCCGAAACCGCAGACCGGTTGGGCTATCACCACCTGACCTGCAGCGAGCACATCGCGCTGCCCGCAGTGGAACATCAACGCCGGGGTATGCGGTACTGGGATCCGCTGGCGACGTTGGGCTACCTGGCCGCGCGCACGCAGCGGATCCGGTTGGCCACCAACGTGTTAGTCCTCGCCTACCACCACCCGCTCGAAATCGCCAAGCGCTATGGCACGTTGGACAAGGTCAGCAATGGCCGGCTCATCCTCGGCGTCGGCGTCGGCAGCCTCAAAGAGGAATTCGACCTTCTCGGTGCCCCTTACGACGACCGCGGACCGCGCGGCGACGACGCGCTGCGAGCGCTACGCGCGTCCCTGTCGGTTTCAGAACCCGCCTACCACGGTGAGTTTTATTCGTTCGACGGTCTGGTCGTCGACCCGTGCGCGGTTCAGGACCACGTCCCCATCTGGATCGGCGGACGCACACTGCGATCACTGCGCCGCGCCGTCACCCTGGCCGACGGGTGGGCTCCTTTCAATGTGACGTTGCAGCAGACCCGAGAATGGCTGGGCCGCTTCGAACTTCCGGCCGGCTTCGAGGTGGTGCTGCCGCCGCCGGCACCGCTGGACCCGATCAATGATCCCGACCGCACCCGCGAGATACTCGCCGACACCGCCGCGCACGGCGCGACCACCATTACCACCTGGTTCATCCATAGGTCTCTGCAGCACTATTTGGAGAACCTGCACGCCCTGGCCGAACTCCATCCCCCCGGCGGTGCCGCATGAACCGGGTCAAGGCAGGCATTTTCAGCTTCACCGCACCGTCCGACGACGAAAGCGGTTACCTGCGTTGGCACCTGCTTGATCACATGCCGGAGCAGTATCAACTCCCGGGCATCGTGCACGGATTGCGCTGGATCGCCGACGGCGATTACCTCAACCATCGCCTCGCGACGGCCGGACCACTGGGCGAAGTCGGCAACGTCGTGCACTATCTGGTCGGCGACCCGGTCGAAGAAACCTTCGATGACTTCGTGGCACTCGGCCGTGAACTGCGAGAGAACGGTCGCTTCCCCGTCGCACGGCCGTTACTGCAAATCGCGGGATTGCGGCTGCTGCAGTGGCACTCCTCGCCGCAGGCTCTCGTTTCCGCCGAGGTCGTGCCGTTTCGGCCGCACCGCGGAATCCTGTTGATCGTCGAGGAGCCCACCGACGGCCGTTCGAACGAATGGCTGCAATGGCTGCATGCCGAACACTTTCCGGCATTGCTCGCCACCCCGGGCACCGCGGGCGCCTGGACATTCGGTTCGAGTACCGGATGGAGCCATTTACCCCGGGGATGGCGAGCCGACCACCAATACATCACCGTCGTTTACCTCGACGGGGATCCGCTGAGCACAACAACGGCCCTCGCGCCGCTCGTCGAAGAACGCTGGCGAACGCACGCGGTACGCCCCGTATTCGCCGGTCCGCTGCGCACGATGATCCATTGGGACGCCTGGCGGTAGCCCGATGGGGCCCGGCACGCGCTGAACAGCGCCTTCGCGGCTACGGTAGGCACGGCGCGGTGCGCGCCTTCGGAGAAGACCTCTAGGAGGACTTGCGATGAAGAATCCGGACACTCGCCGGCGAATCAGCTGCGGGGTTGCCGGGCTCGGCGCGGTCGTGTTGACCGTCGGCCTGCCGGCCTGTTCCAACAGCGGCAGCAAGCCCGCGTCGCCGACGAGCTCGAGTGCGCCTCCGTCGAACACCATCCTGATGCTGGACCAGCACACCCACACGATCACTGCCAAAGTCAGCTGCACCAGCTCAGCCTCGGCACCGCACGCAACACCTCCGGAATCGGGCGATCTGACGACGCGAATCAGCGTCCACGACGATTCGGCGTCGCTGTCCTTCGCGCTGTCGGACGAAAAGCCGCCCAGCGTTGACGGCTTTTCGATTTCGCTGAAAGTCGGAGACGGTGAGTACCAGCTGCCCTATCAGCCGACCCAATCCGTGAACCAGGTGATGGTCACCAAAGACGGCCCGAAATACACGATCACCGGCAACGGCCAGGGGACGATGCCCGGCCAAACCGGGATGCGTCAGATCACATTCGGGATACACCTGACTTGCCCGTGAACGCCCGAATCGCGAAACATCGGTTGTCTAACCACGATCGCCTCTGAGATGCTGGCATCTTGGACATCTTCGCGGAGTGGCAAAAGGGCGGGACCGAACTTCGCTGGCGGTCGACTACCGCCGCCAACGACGGGCAGGAAGTGGGGGTGTTCAGTCGCCGCTGCGGCACGGCTGGGGCACCGCCGCTCGTGCTCGTTCATGGCTTTCCGACGTCGAGCATCGACTACTTCGAGTTGGCGCACGAGCTGAGCTCCGACTTCGACATCTACCTGTTGGACTTTCCGGGTTACGGATTGTCGGACAAACCGCCCGAGCCGTACGTCTATTCGTTGTACGACGATGCGCGTCTGCTCGTGCACGCGATCACCGAAGTGTGGCAACTGACCGAATTTCGCATGCTCACCCATGATCGCGGCAGCAGCGTCGGCATGATCGCGCTGGGCATGTTGGCGGCGTTGGACCCGCCGCTCGCGCCTCTCGACCTCATCTTGACCAACGCCAACCTGTACCTGCCGCTGGCGAATCTGACGCTGTTCCAAACCGCGCTGCTCGATCCTGAAACCGGGCGAGCCACCGCGGCGGCGACCACACCGGAGACGCTGGCGGCCGGCATGGGGGCCAGCACCTTCATGCCGAGAAGGAAATTGACCGACCCTGAAATCGACGCGCTGGCCAAGTGTTTTGCCCACAACGACGGAATCCGGGTACTGCCGGACACCATCCAGTATCTGAACGAGCGCGCCGCCGACGAAACTAGTTGGCTTGAAGCACTTTCCACCAGCCACGTGAACACCACCGTGGTGTGGGGACTGCACGACAACGTCGCGCCGCTGCGCGTCCCCAACCACGTGTGGCAGACGTACCTCAAGGCCAAGCCCGGTCGAAATCGCTACTGGGTGGTGCCGGGCGCCGATCACTACGTGCAGTGCGACGCTGCCCGGCAGTTGGCCCAGATTGTCCTTCTGACGGTCCAGGACGAGGACATTCCGCTGCACACCCTCGGCAACCAGCCCGACGGCGCGGTGCTGGTGGACCAAAGCATTTTCTAGGCGTTGCGACACAACCTGTTTCGAACGCGAAGTTACCTTCACGTTCGCGGTCGAGTGTGAAACTAACTTCGCGCTCGTGACTTATCCCACGAGAACAGGCAAACGCGCCCAGCCGCGCACGCTTGCAGTATGCGCCCGCTGGGCGTTCGCGTAGTCGACTTCCCAGTCGGGCCAGCGCTTGAGGACTTCTTCGAAGGCCACCCGCGCTTCCAACCTGGCCAGCGCCGAGCCCAAGCAGAAATGCAGGCCCTGCCCGAAGCTGAGATGACTTCCGCGGCGGTGGATGTCGTAACGATCCGGATCCGTGAAGTGGTTTTCGTCGCGGTTGGCGGACGCGTTCAGCAGCAGCATGAACGACCCCTCGGGAACCACGCGACCATAGTGCTCGGCATCGCGCGCGACATAGCGGGCCTGCACCGGAGACGGCGGCTCGTAGCGCAGTGTCTCCTCGATCGCGCCGGGGATCAGTGACGGGTCCGCGACGAGCTCACGGCGTTGGTCAGGGTGATCCGACAACAGCTGTCCCATGAAACCGATTAGGCGAGCCGTGGTTTCGTTGCCGGCACCCGCGATCATCGCGGTATAAGCCAGCACCTCGGTCCGCGATAGCGGTCGCCGCGTCCCGTCCGGCTCATCGATCTCGGCGCGCAGCAGTTCGGTCATCAGGTCGTCGGACGGATGACTGGCCCGCCATTCGATGTACTCCGCGAACAACGCGATGGAATTCGCGAAGACGTTCGCATCGATTGCGGCGGGGTCGCTGTCCTTGGACAGCTCGATGTTGGCGACGCTCCGATCGCGGATCTTCTCTTGATCCTCTTCGGGGATGCCCAAGAGATAGCCGATGGTTCGCATCGGCATCATCGCACCGAGGTCCGCGATGAAATCGAACCCGCTCCCGCCGATCAGGGGGTCCAGCTCACGGATGCAGAATCCACGCACCATGGACTCGACTGCCAACATGCGCCTGGGCGTGAAAACACGGGATAGTAGTTTGCGGTGCAGATCGTGCAGCGGAGGATCCTCGAACAACAGAATGCCCGGTGGCACTTCGATATTCGCGAATAAGATATCGGCGGTGGTGCCCCGGCCTGAGCGGTACGTCTCCCAGTTCGGCAGTTCGCGGACCACGTCGTCATAGCGGCTCAGCGCGTAGAAGTTGTACTTCTCGTTGTAGTACAGCGGCGCTTCTTCGCGCATGCGCTTCCACACCGGATATGGGTTCGAATCGATCTCGACGTCGAATGGGTCGTAATACAACTCGACGGCATTGGCGCTTGTCATAGTCGGATCCCTAACTCAGTCGTTGCGGTGCAAGAAGCCGTGCAAGAGCGCTTGAACGAGTTCCTCCACGATCACCTCCCGCGGCGGTGGCGTGTCCCCGAAGTAGGTCGAACGCAGCGCGGCCATTCCCGCGATCATCGAAACCGTTGAGTGGGCCGGCAAGTCGGGATGGTCCGACCGCAACCCGCGCAATTGCATTCCCTCGACGCTGATTTGGCCGAGCACCGTGACCGCCCGGCGGATCTCGGCGATGCCGGCGTCGGCCTTTTCCTCGTCGCTGAGATTGTCGGCCGCCATCAGCGTCAGCAGCAGGCCCTGGTGTTCGACGAACACGTCGTAGAGCCGCGATACGAACAGCCGAGTCAGCTCCTCCTCGTCGGTCTCCTCGGGGACCACCGACTGCCAGGTCTTGCCGAACTCGTCGACGAAGTTCACGAAGGGCACGACGAGTGCCTCGCGGAACAGCGCCGCCTTCGAGCCGAAATTGCGGAACAGCAGGTGCTCGGTGACGCCGGCGGCCTGAGCGATTTCACGCGTTGTGGTGCTGCGGTAGTCCTGGCCGGCGAAGAGCGCCCGGGCGGCGTCGAGCAGCAGCCTGCGCGGCTCGCCGCGGGGCCGACGCACCACCGTCGCCGGTATCGGCTGCTTAATCGCTCGCTCGGGCACTGCTGTCCACCCCTCCTAAACCTCACGCCTTGGGGATAGTATCCACTATCTAGATAGGATAGTATCCACTACCTTAAAGTTGCGCATCGTCGAAAGGTGACACCATGGGCGCTGTCATCATGCTCGGCACGCTGTTCGGCCTGATCATCCTGATTTTCGGGCTGGTACTCCGCTTCGATCCCGAAGCCCGGGGCGCGCCGATCGAAAAGGGCCGCCAGTGAACACCGAAATGACGCCGGTGATGGCCGGGGCTCAGTACTTTTCCTACGTCGCGAGCATCACGTTCCTGGTGATCGGCATCTATTTGAGTTACCGTCGCCGCCGCATCCATCCGCTGTTGCTGCTCGGCGTTTCGGCGATCTCGTTCTCGTGGATCGAGTCACCCTACGACTGGGCGATGTACGCACAGTTTCCGCCGGCGCTGCCCCGCATGCCGTCCTGGTGGCCGCTGAACATGACGTGGGGCGGGTTGCCGTTGGCGGTGCCGGTCGGCTACGTCTCCTACTTCATCATTCCCGCCGTCACCGCGGCGGCCCTGGGACGCTGGCTGAGTGCAAAGTTCAACTGGCGCAGGCCGATTACCCTGCTCGTGGTCGGCCTCGTCGTCGGGTTCTGCTGGGCACTGTTTTTCAACGCCTTCACCGGAGCCCAGCTCGGCAACTTCTACTACGGCTACGTGATTCCCGGCCTGGCGATCTTCGAGGGGACCAAGCACCAATACCCGCTGTACGACTCGCTCGCGATGGGCATCCAGATGATGGTCTTCACCTATCTGCTCGGCCGCACCGATGAACAAGGACGCAATGTCATCGATATGTGGGCCGACAAGAGATCGAAGAGCCGGGGGCAGTCCGCGGTGCTGTCCATCGTGGCCGTCATCGTCGTCGGACACCTGGTGTACGGCGCGGTCTTTGCGCCCCATCTCATTACGAAGCTGGGCGGCTATGTGACCGCGGGACCGACCGAGCAGCTGTACCCAGGCGTACCGAACCAACCCAAGTGAGCCGTCAGCCCAGCGCCTCGGGCAGCACCTCTTCGCCCACCCGTTTGAGATACGGCCACGCGATGTCCGGCGGCAGCCCGCCACACAACGGCGACAAGTTGAGCATCTGGCCGGCGCGGACTCGCGAAATCGCCTCTGGCACAGAGATAATGATGTGCGACGTCGGCTTGGCGCGCAGCTCGTCGACCGTCTTCACGTGCGAGAATCCCGCCGTCGTCTCGTCGCCGGGATTCCATGCCGCATAGGTTTGCACGTCGTGCAGCAGATGCTCCCCGATCTCCTTCCACGCCTGGTCCAGATCGTCGGCGACGAAAACGACCGACGGGGTGTTGCGATCGGGAAACATCGTCGGACCGGGCTGATGGCCGTGCTCACGGCAGGCCTGCTCGTAGGCCTCTTGCATGCCGGGCTCGTTTGCATTGCCGAGCATGCCCAGCCCGTATCGGCCGGCACGACGGGCCGCGGCCACCGTTCCACCGCCCCACATCAATCCCGGCCCCCCGGGCGTCAGCGGGCGCGGCGTCACCGTGATGCGCCGTCCGTCTTCTTCGACCGTTTCACCGGCAAGCAGTCGCCGTAACAGCGCCAGTTTCTCGTCGCAGACGCGGCCGCGCTTCTTGATCGGCACGCCGAAGTGCTCGAACTCCTCGGGCCGGTAGCCCAGCGCCAGGATGTACGACGCCCGCCCGTTGCTGATGATGTCGAGCACCGCCATGTCCTCTGCCAGGCGCACGGTTTCATAGAACGGCAGGATCAGAATTAGGTTCAGCGCCAGCCGCTGCGTTCGCGCGGCCACCGCTGAGGCCAGCAAAAACGGCGACGGCAGATAGCCATCCTCCGACCCGTGATGCTCGCAGATAACGGCGGCCAGACCACCGTGATCTTCAGCCCACGCGCACATCTCGGGCGCCGCGGCGTAGAGATCGGCGGGGGGCGCAGCCCACTCGGGGTCGCGCATGTCGAAGCGCAGTGTGTACACGGCAAACTCCTAGATGGCCTAATCGTTGTGATGCACGTTACATGCTCAGTCGAAGGCGTAACGCGGCAGCGTCGTCGGGATGCCGAGTGTGAATCCTGCGACGCGACACGCCGCCGCAGCGTCGTCAGATTCACTCTCGCTGCCCGGTTGGTCCGGAGGTCCTCGCGGCGGCCGCGGCGCGTTCGAGGTACGGCCACGCCACATCGGGTGCGACGCCGCCGCAGAGCGGAGCCAGTGGCAGCAGTTGCCCGCCGCGGACGTAGGCAGCGGCCTCGTCGGACGTGAAAATGCGGTACGGGCCGTTGTCTTCGCGAAGTGCCGCCACGCTGTCGGCGCGGGTGATGCTGGCTACCGAATCGTCGTGCGGCCGGTAGGACGCCGCTGTTTTCGCGTCGTGCAACAGGTGTGGCCCGAGCTCCTCCCATGCCTCATCGACATCGTCGGCCACGAAAACCGCTGTCGGAGAATCTGGTTGGGGGAATTGGATGATTCCGGGCTCGTACCCGTGCGCACGACACTGCTCCTCGTAATACTCCTTGAGGCCGGGCAAGGCGGTCTGGGAGATTAACCCGAGCCCGTGGCGGCCGGCGCGGCGCGCCGCGGCTTTGCTGCCGCCGGCGATCAGCAGCGTCGGCCCGTTGGGCGACGCGCACGGTGGGGTGACGCGGACCTCGCGGCCTCGGTATTCGACGGATGCGCCCCGCACCATCGGGCCCAGCACGGCCAGCATCTCGTCGGCGACTCGACCGCGCGTGCTCATGTCGATGCCGAAGTGGTCGTATTCCTCACTGCGATGACCGACGCCGAACGCGTAGGACACCCGTCCACGGCTGATCAGGTCCAGCACGCTCATCTCTTCGGCGAGCCGGACAGGATCCCACAGCGGAATCGGCACGGCAGCCAGCAGAATCGCCAAGCTATTGGTCCTGGCCGCGATCGCCGACGCCAGCGTGAGCGGTGCCGGCAGGTGACCGTCGTCGGTGCCGTGGTGCTCGGACAGCACGGCCAGCACGCCGCCGCGGGTCTCTGCCCACGCGCACATGGCGATGGCCGCCGCGTACACATCGGCGGCCGGACCAGCCCACGCCGGGGCGCGCATGTCGAACCTCAGTGTGAACATCAGCGCGCCGCCAGGAGATCGATTTCCCGCCGGTCGACCCTCACACCCCGCACATTAACCTAAGATTTGTTCTTTAGGATAGTACTTACTCTCTTAAACCCTTGACCGTGTTGGCTCGCGGCTGTTAGCTTCCGTTTCGAACGTTGGGTAACTGTCGGCGTAAGGGCAACGGCCGCCTCAGCTTTCATCACGCACGCAACTGAGGAGGAACGACATGACGGCTCAGCGGGTAGTGGTATGGGCAACGGGCGGAATCGGTTCCATCGCCATCCGCGCGATCGGTCGGCGCCCCAATCTGGAATTGGTCGGGGTGTGGGTGCACTCCCCGGAGAAGGACGGCAAGGATGCCGGCGAACTCGCCAACGGTGAGCCGATCGGCCTGAAGGCCACCACCGACGCCGATGCGCTGATCGCGTGCAAGCCGGACTGCGTGATCTACGCGGCCAGCGGCCCCGAACGCGACGCCCTGGCCATCCCTGACTACGTCCGGCTGCTCGAGGCCGGGATCAACGTGGTCACGACGAGCACGACGCGTCTGGTCAATCCGCACGCCTACGAACCCGCCGAGTGGCGCGACCAGCTGGTCGCCGCGGCCAAGCAGGGCCAGGCGTCGCTCTACGCCTCGGGGATCGAGCCGGGCTTTGCCGCCGACTATCTGCCGTTGGTGTTGTCCACGCAGTCGTCGTCCATCGACCAGATTCACGCGTGGGAGATCGGCCTGTACGACGACTACGGCGTGCCCGACATCATGAGCGACGCGTTGGGCTTCGGCCGGCCGCTCGACTACCAACCGTGGATCGGCTTCCCGGGCGCGATCGCCGGCGAATGGCAGGGGCAGATCCGGTTGATCGCCGACGCGCTCGGAGTCGAAGTCCAGGAAGTCCGTGAGTATTTCGACCGCGCGGTCACCAACCGGACGCTGGAGGTCGCGATGGGTACCGTCGAGGCGGGAACGTGCGGCGCGCTGCGCATGCGCGCCACCGGCATCGTCGACGGCCGCGAAGCGATCATCATCGAGCACGTCACGCGACTCGCGCACGACGTCGCCCCGGACTGGCCGGAAGGTATCGGCGACCTGTCCTACCGCGTCCAGATCAGTGGTGATCCCGATATCGACTGCACCCTCGCGGCAACGCTGAAGGATCCGCAGCAGGCCGGCGTCGGGGGTATGACGTCCGGCGCGGGCGCCATGGTCGCCACCGCCATGCGCGTCGTCAACGCCGTGCCCTATGTCGTCGCCGCCGAGCCCGGACTTTTGAGTTCAGTCGACTTGCCGTTGACGATCCCCAAGGGCGCGTTTGTGACCGGCTGAGCCGGCACGCCACACCCGCGGCTTAGTCTGGCGGGAATGACGGACAATCCACTCGAGGAACTCACGCTGGGGCAACTGCAGCTCCGCAGCAGCATGAAGTGGCGCGCGTATCCCGCCGACGTCCTGCCGCTGTGGGTCGCCGAGATGGACGTCAAGCTCCCACCCACCGTCGCCGATGCCCTGCGCGTGGCGATCGACATCGGCGATACCGGCTACCCGTCGGGCACCGCACTCGCCGAGGCCGTCGGTGAATTCGCTTCGCGGCGTTGGCAGTGGCACGACCTCGAGGTCACCCGTACGAGGATCGTCCCCGACGTCATGCTCGGAGTCGTTGAGACGCTGCGGCTTATCACCGACCCGGGCGATGCGGTCGTCGTCAATTCTCCGGTCTACGCGCCGTTTTACGCGTTCGTGTCACACTCGGGTCGGCGGGTGATCGAGGCGCCGCTCGATCCCGACGGGCGAATTGCGTTGGAGGCGTTGGAGGAAGCGTTCACGCGCGCACGGGCGTCGGGCCGAAAGGTCGCGTATTTGCTGTGCAATCCCCACAATCCGACGGGCACGGTACACACCGTCGACGAGTTGCGCGCGGTGGCCGAATGCGCGCGGCGGACTCGCGTGCGGGTGGTCGCAGACGAGATTTACGCGCCAGTGATCCTGGCGGGATCGCAATTCACGCCGTACCTGAGTGTTCCGGGCGCCGAGGACGCGTTCGCCCTGACCTCCGCCTCGAAGGCGTGGAACCTTTCCGGACTCAAGGCGGCCCTGGCCATCGCCGGACCGGAGGCGGCGGCGGATCTGCAGCGGATGCCGGAAGAAGTCAGCCACGGACCGAGCCACCTGGGCGTCATCGCGCACGCGGAAGCGTTCCGAACCGGCGACGACTGGCTCGACGCGCTGCTGCAGGGCCTGGACGCCAACCGGACGTTACTGAGCGACCTGGTCGCCGAACACCTTCCACAAGTGGAATATCAAGGCACCCAGGGCACTTACCTGGCCTGGCTCGACTGCCGCCGTCTCGGCTTTACCGAAGATGCCGACGATGGCCTCGCGGTGGTGGCCGACCTGTCCGGGCCGGCTCGCTGGTTTCTTGACCACGCCGGTGTCGCGCTGAGCTCCGGCCATGTGTTCGGCACCGGCGGAGCCGGCCATGTGCGGCTGAATTTCGCTACCTCGCAAGCGATTCTCACCGAAGCCGTATCACGTATGGGCCGTGCACTCGTCGATGCCCAGTAACCCTGCGCGACAACGCCTTTCAACTATGCGGGAATTTCCTCGGCGCCGCGGCCCAAATTGCGGAATCCCTCGGCGGGCTTCCTGAAGCCCAGGATGAAGGGCAACGAATTCAGCTCGAATTTCGCCTTGGCGCCGAGGCGTCCGGACAAGCTGCGTTGTGCAACCAGCGGTGGCACCTCGGAGACCGACAGATCGATGTAATGTGTCAACGTTTCTCCGATGCCCTCGAAATCGTGGGTCAAGGGCAGGCAAAGCTTGCGGACCGACTCGTCGAGACCCTGGACGACGGCGTCCGTCATCAGCACATACTCCGAGACGGGCACGTGGTTTTTGAGCATGCGATGCACGAGGATGACGTCGACGCTGGCGAGCTTGCGCTGGCGCTTGATCTTTTGCTCGGCCGCCTCGCCCTCGTGAGTGACGAATTTGATCGTCAGATTGTCCAGTTGCCCGCACGAGTCGCAGTCGCAGCTGAAGTCTCGTTTGATCCGCTCGCGTCGAGCGAAAAACGACCGCCGCATCTGCGATAGTCGCTCGCAAACCAGGACTTTGGCGTCACCGTCAGGCCCCCAGAAGAAGACGGCGTCGCCCTCGAGTTCCGCCACTTTGAGGCCTTTGCCAGCATCGATGACGGATTCCAGCAGCTGCGCCACCGCCAATTGTGCGTGGGCCAGGTGCATCCGGTTCCAATTCATGTAGTCCGTGTAACCGCTGATGTCCGCGATCAGCAGCACGCCGCGCCGGATGGCCATAAATTCGCTAGTTTAGTGGCCTGCCGGGTTCTCCCCCAAGGAAATTTCGTACTGGACGAAGTGGCGTAGCGGAGAGAGGCTAGCAGGGGTGCCCGTTCACCGGAGGAGCTGAATATGGATGTGCTGCGAACCCCGGACTCCCGATTCGAAAACTTGGAAGGCTATCCGTTCGTAGCGAACTACATTGAGGTGGCGGCAAGCGATTCCCCGCCGGTGCGCATGCACTTTCTCGACGAGGGGCCGGCCGACGGCCCGCCGATCGTGCTGCTGCACGGCGAGCCCACCTGGAGCTATCTGTACCGCACGATGATTCCGCCGCTGGTTGACGCGGGAAACCGCGTGCTCGCCCCCGACCTGATCGGCTTTGGCCGATCCGACAAGCCCAGCCGGATCGAGGATTACACCTACTTGCGCCATGTCGAGTGGGTGACGGCGTGGTTCGAGCGCCTGCGGCTGAAGGAAGTCACGCTGTTCGTCCAGGACTGGGGGTCGCTGATCGGTCTGCGCATCGCCGCCGAGCAGGGCGAACGGATCGCGCGCATCGTCGTGGCGAACGGCTTTCTGCCCGCGGCCCAGCGGAAGCCCTCTCCGGGGTTCCTGGCATGGCGGGCCTTCGCGCGCTACTCCCCCGTGCTGCCCGCCGGTCGCATCGTCGCGGCGGGCACAGTCCGCAGGGTCCCGCCCAAGGTGCGGGCCGGCTATGACGCCCCCTTTCCGGACAAGACGTACCAAGCCGGGGCCCGGGCATTTCCGCAATTGGTGCCGACTTCACCCGACGACCCGGCCGTTCCGGCCAATCGCGCGGCCTGGGACGCCCTGGGCCGATGGGAGAAACCCTTCCTCGCCATCTTCGGGGCTCGCGACCCGATCCTGGGCCAGGCCGACCGCCCCCTGATCAAGCACGTCCCGGGGGCGGCCGGCCAGCCTCATGCCAGCATCCGGGCCAGTCACTTCATCCAGGAAGACAGCGGGCCCGAACTGGCCGAACGGGTCCTCGCCTGGCAGAAGCCCCTGCTGTGAACCGTCACCGGGCGTTGAGCTAATCGTGCGACACCGCGCATGACGACCCTGCTGTCCTGATCGCTCATCGAGCCTGTCCGCCGGACAATTTTCCTGTTGTCGCCGGGCCCCGAGTGCAACGATCAGCCAATGGACATGATGACGATGGGCCTGATGGGCACGGTCGTGGGTGCTTCGGCCATGGGCATCGCGGGCATCGCGAAGTCGACCGTCGACAACCTGCTACCCGGGATGGCGTTAAACGGCAACAACAAACATCAGATGCGCAGCCAAATACATTCGCAGCGATGCGATGCGATCCAACAGTGGCGCAGCGGCCTGGCCGGGGCTCGTGATGCCTACCGGCAGTGGTCGTGCGGACCACGCGTCGATGATCCGCCCAACGTGGTCGGCGACGAGTGGTTCGAGGGCTTGCGACCCCACCTACCGACCACCGGCGAAGCGGCGAAGTTTCGCACCGCCCACGAAGTCCACTGCGATAACCCGACTCTGATGCAACTTTCGCTGGAGATCGGACGGGTCGAAAAGGAGTGGACCGAAGAGGCGAAGGGACGTCGACGCCGAAGGAGAAACCACCAATAGCACGAATGGCCAGATTAATTTGACAGCACTAGACTCTCTGTATGATCACTGATCCCCGTGCCGGCCTGCGTTAGGGCCGTCCGCAATGGGTCGAAAGGGTTGGGGCGGAGCACCACCCGCCGATGATGAGGAAGCGCGCAAGCGCATCATCGATGCGGCGCTGCGCAGCATGGAGCGGCGGGGACCGCAACACACCAGCCTGTCCGTGATCGCGGACGACCTCGGCGTCACGCGTCCCACCATCTACCGCTACTTCGCCACTCTGGACGAGCTGGTAACGGCGGCAAGCGACGTCGCCCTCGGAGGCTGGACCGCGCGGATCGCCGATCTCACCGCAGGCAATGGTGAGCCGGTCGAGCTGTTGGTCGAGGCCGTCGCCTACCTCGTGGAGCAATTGCCCAAAGAGCCGGTGCTGATGATGTTGCTGGAGACCGACCAGAGCCGGCTGATGAGTCGGCAGATGGTCTTGGGCGAATCCATCCGGCGATCGCGCGTGATCCTGGAGCGCACCGAAATCGATTGGGCTGCATTGGGTTATCGTGGCCGGGATTTCGACGATTTGGTCGAGTACCTGCTGCGCATCATCCAGTCGATGGTTCTGGTCCCGCCGGACCCGCCACGGTCGGCGGGACAGTTACGCGCTGTGCTGCGGCACTGGATCGGGCCGGTGGTGCGGACTCCCCCGGCCCGCAAGAAGCGCTAGGACGGCTTGCGCGGCGCCTCGGCGACCGGAACGACCGCCGTGGCCGGCTGTTCGGGCAAGTCGTCGGCGTGGAACCAGCGAAACGACATCAACCCTTCCGGGTGATCCTTGGTCGAGATGGCGTTGGGGTGGTCGAGCTCCTCGCGGCTGATCACGATCGTGATGCTGCCGTCCCGGTTGGGGACAGCGGTGCCGGAATTGATTCCGCCACGGCCATATTCGAGGTCGGGCGCTGCCATGTACTGGTTCCACAGCGTGAGGTTCCAGAACCGGCACTTCGGGTGGTGCGACGTGATCACCAACGCCTCGCCGGGCTCGAGGGCGTACGCGCCCAGGCTGTAGACGGCGTTTTGCATCGAGTAACCGTGTGTGGCGGCACCGGCCCGGTACGGCGGGGCAAGAACATTATGCGAGAGGTTTTGCCCGTCGGCGAGTTCGGTCGGCTTGCGCTCTTGCAGCACCAGCGGCACGATCGCGAGCATGTCCTGGGTGTAGCGCAGCGCCGAACGCAACGACTGAGCCACTGCCGCATCGGTTTTCAGTGGCTGAACGGGCAAGTCGCCGTGGTAGACGACCTCGATCGACCAATCGACGCGCCGGCTGTGGGCGGGGTCTTCGTGGTAGTCCCGGGTGAGCACCCCATGCGCGTCCTCGTCGAGAGCAATGAAGGGCCCGTCGTAGTCCCGCGGGCGTTCGGGGCCGAGCACGCAGGAGAAGCACCCGTCCTCATCGAGCGGCATGTCCTCGTCGTAGAGCACGCCGATGGTCCGGTTGGGCCATGCCCCGGGTTCGGGTTCGTTGTATACGGCGACCGAGTACATCACGCTCTCGTTCGGCGTTCCGCTGATGCGGTAGGTACGCCGCGGGTCGATGACGACGTAGCTGTAATACGCGTCGGTGTTGTCCCCGCCCCAGCGGCGGTCACGGCGAAACGGCGTCAGCACATCGTGGAACCGGGGCGCCACCGGGTCCGCGAACAACGTCACGTCCAACGACAAACCCAGCATCGTGGCGAGAAACTCGTAGCCCTCGGCTACGGCCAATTCTCCGCGCACCGCCTTGGGGCCTTCGAGGAACAGATTCTCGAAATCAGCGAAGGCGGTGAGCAGTTCACGCCACGCGGCTGAGCTTTGAAGATTGGCCATGAGCAGCATCATAAGCGCGCGTCAAAATACAGCACAACGTCTCTTGTAAAATGTGTAACGACATATGTATGGTCCGGATGTGAGCGACGCGATCCACATCACCGATCTCGCCAAACCGACATTTACGCCCCAAGCCCAGGCGATCATCGACGGCATGGCCGCGATGGCCGACTACTGTCCGTTGAGCACCGATGCCCTGCATGAACAAGCCACTGCGCAGACGGGTTTGACCGACTTCGGCGAACAGGATTATCGGGAGCGGATGGCGGTGCTGCTCGAGGCGTTCCACGAATTACCGCGGCTGACCCCCTTCGGCCGCACCTACGCGTTCTCCCTGATGCTGACCTTCCTCAAGGGCAGGCTGCGCGTCATCGACCATCTCAAGCGACACCCCGAGATCTTCGACGTCAGCATCGAGGCGCCCATGGTGATCGCCGGGCTGCCGCGCACCGGCACCACTCATCTGCACAGTCTGTTGGCGGCCGACCCTGCGCTGCGCTCACTTCCGTACTGGGAAGCCCAGGAGCCACTGCCCGCCCCCGGCGAGGAAGGCACCATTGAGCCTCGCCGCCAGCGCACCGGCGACGCCCTCAACATCTCCAACACGCTGATGCCGTACTTCACGCTGATGCATGAGATGACGGTCGACCACATTCACGAAGACATCGGGCTGATGGTGCAGGATTTTTCGAGCGGCTTCTTCACCACGCTCACCCATCTGCCGCGCTGGTCCGACTACCTGCGCGAGCACGATCAGACCCCGGCCTACCAGTTTCTGCGCATGATGCTGCAGGTGCTGCAGCACCAAGACGGCTACCAGCGCCGCTGGGTACTCAAATCGCCGCAACATCTCGAGCAGTTCATCCCCATCCTCAACGTATTTCCCGACGCAACGTTCATCGTCACCCACCGCGACCCCGTCGACGTCGCGGTGTCGATGGCCACGATGATGACCTACACCATGCGTATGAGCGTCGACGAGGTCGACGTGCACACCGTGGCCGAATACTGGATCACCCGCATCGACGAGTTGCTCAGCGCGTGCATGCGCGACCATGATCGGCTGCCGGCCGACCGCACCATCGACGTCCGCTTCGACGAGTTCATGGCCGACGACCTGGCGATGGCGCAGCGTGTCTGGGACACGGCCGGCTACTCACCGTCCGAGGAGTCGAGAAAGGCTGTGGCACAGTATCTGGCCGGCCATGAGCGCGGTCGGCTGGGCCGCGTCGAGTACCATCCCGAAGACCTGGGGCTCGACAAGGAGGAGCTGCGTCGGCGGTTCGCGCCCTACGTCGAGCGGTTCGTCAAGCCGGCTGCCGCGAGCTCGGCGTAGCCGCCTGGCGCGACAAGTGATCTCGTTGAATCGCGCACCGCACTGAGACGTCGTGCGGCTCTCCCTAGCCGACCGCGGTGTACCACCGAACGACGTCCTCGCCGCGCTTCCAGCGCTCGAACCACTGATCGGCGAATTGCGGCAGCGGCTCGTGTTCCGGTTTGTGATAAGGAGTTTGGCTCATCAGCACACGTCCGGCGGCGACAAGTATCTGCTTGCGCGGCACGCTCGCGAAGGCCGACGGAACCGGTCGACTACCCGACGCCAGCTTGTGTTTGAGAGTCTCCCATGCCCCGTAGGCGGGAAGCAGCGTTCGCGCGTCAACCTTGCGATCGCCTAGTGGCACGTGCACGTTGACACCGTCGACGATGACGGCCATGACCCGCAGCAGATGCTTGACCACCGCCGGCAAGACACGAATGCGATACCAGTTGTCGCCGACGACGGCGTCGTAAATCACCAGTGCCGAGCTGCGGTGCTCGACCTCTTCGACGAAGTGCCACAAGAACAATGACGCCACTCGATCGTCGCCCGGACGGAAAAGCGTCGCCTCGTTGTCGAGCATCAGCTTGAACGACGGCGTGAAGGTGGCCTCCAGATCGGCGATGTAGGCCAGTCGGAATTTGAGCGATTTCGTCGCGGTGAGCGTGTCGAAGCACGCCATCGCATCGTCGAAGGTCTGCTGCAGGCCCGGATAGAGCTTGATCAATGCGTTGACATGCTTGCGATGCGAGCTGGAGTGTTGCGCCTCCTGGCGCAAGAACGCGGTCGCCTCCGCTGCCACATCGGCGTCGGTCATCCGCGGTTTGGCCTCCTGCACCGCGGCCACGATCATCTGCTCGAAACAGATGGCGATGATCGACGTGGCGTTCATGAAGAAGGAAAAGGCGGGGTTCTCCGGATGCCAAACCCACGGGACGTCGTCGGTGAAGTCGAACTTAGGCCGTCGCACCTCGAGATCAGTCACTGGTCCATTCCCGCGGAACATGATTATACAGAGTTACATCTGGTGTAAGATCTGATTGTTGCGGCCTCATGAGGATGAGTCAAGGCCTCATGGGGCGCAATAATCAGCCCCCAGGTGCAGATCACCTGGGGGCTCGATCAGTTCGGCGGCGTCAACCGGTGACGGCGAGGACCGCTTGCGCAAGCTCGGGGCGGCAGACCACCACATCCGGCAACTTCGGATCGGCCTGGTTGTAGAGCAGCGCCGACCCGTCGATGCGGGAGGTGTGCAAGCCGGCCGCACGCGCCACCGCGACGGGGGCGGCCGAGTCCCACTCGAACTGTCCGCCGGCGTGCACATAGACATCCGACAGCCCCTGAATTACCGACGCGACTTTTGCCCCGGCAGAACCCATTTCGACCAGTGTGCCGTCCAACGCGTCGCGCACCGCCAACGCAATAGCGGGTGGGCGAGTTCGTGATACGACGATGCGCGGCTGGGCCGGCGCGGCGGGCGGCGCGGCAACGTCGGGCGTCGCCAGCGTGATGCCCTGGGCCGGCAGCGCCACGGCGCCGGCGACCAGCTCACCGGCCTGCCAGAGCGCGACGTGCACCGCCCAGTCGTCGCGTCCGAGCTCGGAGAATTCCCGCGTGCCGTCCAGCGGGTCGACGATCCACACCCGCTCGGAGCGCAGCCGCACCGGGTCGTCGGCGCCCTCTTCGGACAGCACGGCGTCCTGGGGCCGCTCGGCGCCGAGCGCTTGCATCAGAAAGTCGTGGGATCGCTTGTCCCCCGCCGCTTTCCGTTCGCTCGCATCGGCGTCGGCGAATTCCTCGCGCACACCGAGCAACAGCTGCCCCGCCTCGGTGGCCAAACGCGCAGCCAGTGCGTGGTCATTCATCGGTTACTCCTAACCCGTCGCGAGAGTCTCAATACTTCCCTATGTTGGTAGCGTTGACCAAATTTACCGTGCCATGTTGCTTGAACAGGCGGCACCCCGCAGTCGGCATCTGACATAACCTGGAGAACGTGAGCGGCAACGTCTCTGAAACGGGCGAATTGCGGCACATTCCGCGGGGGCGGCTGACGGCGATCGGCATCGTCGTGGCCCTTCTACTGGTGGGTGTGCTGATCTTCGCCGGCGTGAAACTGAACCAGGGCCAGCAGAGCACGACGGCCCAGTCCCCCAGCCAACCACCCGCCCCGCCGGACAGTTACGCCATTCCGGGCTGCTACAACCCGTCGGTCCAGCCGAGCGCGCGTCCGAAGAAGCTCACTGTCCTGGGATGCGCGGGTGTTGCCGTTGCGCTGCAAGACATGTCATGGAGTTCGTGGGGACCGCAGGGCGCCGACGGGACCGGAACCGCCGTTTTCAAGTTGTGCGATCCCAATTGCGCCACCGGCACCCAACTCACCGAACCGGTTGTCGTTCATGCGTGGAATGCGCAGAAGCCACGTCCGGACGCGATCTGCGTGGTGGGCCTCAAGATTTTCAGCGACATGATCCTGGCCTTCCCCAAGGGCGTCCCGCCCCCCAACGCGCAACCGATCAACACTCAGTACAACGGAATGCCCGCGGTGCACTTCGTCAACTATTCGCCCAGCGATACCCGCCAGACCGAGTTCATCGGCTACACGTTCTGCAACTGAAACGTCTCTGGTACCGCATACGCGCCGAACGTGCTCTCACTGCGAAAAAATCGGCAAAATCCCGCCGTCAGAGCACGTTCGGCAGAGCGAAAACTCGCTTAGACCTCGACGACGACGGCGCCGCCCTGGCCACCGCCCGCGCACATAGCGGCAACACCGATACCGCCACCGCGGCGAGCCAGCTCGTAGACCAGCGTCGTGACCATGCGCGCGCCCGAGGCGGCGATGGGGTGGCCGAGGCTGCAGCCACTACCGGAGAAGTTGACCTTCTCCTCGTCCAGGCCGTACTCCCGGCAGGCCGCGATCGGCACCGAGGCGAACGCCTCGTTGATCTCCCACAGCGCCACATCCGACGGCGACAAGCCGGCCCGCTGCAGCACCTTGCCGATGACCTTCACCGCGCCCAGACCGCAGTCCCGCGCCGGCACACCCGCGGCAGCCCACGCCTTGACCGTACCCATCACGTTGAGCTTGTTGGCTTTGGCGTAGTCGCTGTCGACAAGCGCGACGGCCGCGGCGGCGTCGTTGGTGCCGCTGCTGTTGCCCGCGGTGATCGAGAAGCCCTCGATCTCCGGGTGCAGCACCTTCAGGCCGGCGAGCTTCTCGATGGTGGTGTCACGACGCGGGTGCTCGTCGACGGCGAACTCGGTGACCGAGCCGTCGAACTGGGTGATCTTCAGCGGCAAGATCTCGTCGGCGAACTTGCCGGCGTCCTGGGCCGCGACGGCGCGCTGGTGCGAGCGAGCGGCCCAGGCGTCCATCTCCTCGCGGGTGATGCCGACGCTCTGCGCGGTGTTCCAACCGACGGTGATCGACATGTCCTTGGCGGGCGCATCCGGCGTCTCAACGTGCGTCGGCGGCATCCAGCGCTCCTCGAACTTCAGCTCCGGGCCCGGGATGCGCCAGTTCGTCAGCGGCGTCATCGACAGCGACTGCACACCGCCGGCGATCAGCACCCGCTCCATACCCGAGCCGATCTGCGCCGAGGCATTGCCGATGGCAGTCAGGCTGCCCGCGCAGTGCCGGTTGACCGACTGACCGGGAACGTGCTCAAGACCGGTAGCGGTGGCGGCGTAGCGCGCCAAATCTCCACCGCCGTAATGCGATTCGGCGAAGATGATGTCGTCGATGTCGGCTGGGTCGACGCCGGACCGGCGGACCGCCTCCGGAAGCACCGCGGTGATCAGGGTCTCCGGCGGTGTGTTGACCAGCGTCCCCTTGAACGAACGGCCGATGGCCGTCCGGACAGCTCCGACGATGACAGGTGTACCCATGTTCTTAACCTCGCTGCGGTGGGCGGTCAGACGACGCGAATCGTATCAAATACTGTATAGGCAATAGTAATGCTCTAAATTCGGTACGCCGGGGCTCTGTGACGGCGCTAACAATTAAGCGTTTCGGGTAAAGACGGAGGCCGACCGTTGAAGACCAAAGGTGCGCTGGTCTGGGAGTTGAACGAGCCGTGGTCGATCGACGAGATCGAGATCGGCGATCCCCGCCGCGGTGAGGTGACCGTCCAGCTGGAGACGGCCGGCCTGTGCCACTCCGATCAACATCTGTTGACCGGCGACTTCCCGATCCCGAGCTTTCCGGTGCTGGGCGGCCACGAGGGCGCCGGCATCATCACCGAGATCGGGGAGGGCGTCGAGAATCTGGCGGTCGGCGACCACGTGGTGATGTCGTTCATCCCGTCGTGCGGGACATGCAAGCCGTGTCAGACGGGGCTGCGCAACCTGTGCGACCTCGGTATGGGCCTGCTGTCGGGCCAATCGGTATCCGACGGGTCCTATCGGGTGACCGCGAAAGGACACAACGTCCTGCCGATGTCACTCCTGGGGACCTTCTCGCCGTACGTGGTGGTGCATCACACCTCGGTGGTCAAGGTCGATCCGACGATCCCGTTCGAAGTCGCCTGCCTGGTGGGCTGCGGGGTGACTACCGGCTTTGGCTCGGCGGTGCGCAGCGCAGCGGTCAAACCCGGTGAGGACGTGGCGGTCATCGGCATCGGCGGTGTGGGTGTCGCCGCATTGCAAGGTGCCCGAATCGCCGGGGCCCGAAGGGTATTCGCAGTCGACCCGTTCGACTGGAAGCGCGAGCAAGCGTTGAAGTTCGGCGCCACAGAGGCTTTCGCCGATGTCGCCAGCGCCTTCGGCCGAATCGCGGAGGTGACGCGCGGCTTCATGTGCCACAAGGTGATCGTCACCGTCGGGCGCACCGAGGGCAGCGAAGTCGAATCCTGGATGGGCCTGACCGCCAAGGGCGGGGTGTGCTGCCTCACCGCGATGGGCGGCGTGATGGACACCGACGTCACGCTGAATCTTGCCGGGCTGTCGCTACTTCAGAAAAGCTTGCAGGGCAGCATCTTTGGCGGAGGCAACCCGCAACACGACATCCCGGCGATCCTCGAGCTCTACAAACTGGGTCAGATCAACCTCGACGACATGGTGACCCGCGAATACCGTCTCGAGCAGGTCAACGACGGCTATCGCGACATGCTCGAGGGGCGCAACATCCGCGGCGTCATCCGGTTCACCGACGCCGACAGGATTTGACGCGCCGCTTTGCCGCGAGCGTAACGCCACGGTGAAAAATTCGGCGGAATCCCGACGTGGCGCTACGCTCGCGGTCCGGGCGTGAGCACAATGAGTCCATGACCACCACCCCCGTAGCCCAACGTGAGGCCCAGACCGCCGCATACCGAGTCGCAGCGATGTTGATGGGTATCGGCACCGTGCACTTCCTGGCCCCCAAACCGTTCGACACCATCGTCCCCGTCGAGCTGCCGGGAGATCCGCGCTTCTACACCTACGCATCGGGTGTCGCCGAGATTGCCACCGGCGCCCTGCTGGTGCCGCGACAGACGCGGCGGTTCGCCGCGCTGGCCGCCGTCCTGCTGTTCATCGGGGTGTTCCCGGCCAACGTCAACATGTGCCGGTTGTGGTGGAACAAGCCGTGGCCGATGCGCATCGCCGCCTTCGCCCGGCTACCGCTTCAGATTCCGATGATCACCACGGCGTTGACGATCATGCGCAACAGCTAACCGGAGCATTCGATGAATACCACCGGAATCGCGGTGCTGCTCGCATTGGCGGCTGCCCTGATGATCGGCATCGGAGACGTCCTAGAACAGCGATCCGCTCGGCAGGTCACCGACAAACCGGTCAGCACCCCGGCGCTCTTCCATCGGCTGCTGCGCGATCGCCGTTGGTGGCTAGGCAGTCTCGTGGCCGCCGCCGGGTTCGGGCTGCAGGCTGCGGCGCTCGGCCTGGGTTCGGTGGTTCTCGTGCAGGCACTGTCGGTGACTTCGCTGCTGTTCGCGCTGCTCATCAGCAGCACGGCGAATCACCGCAAAATATCTCGCTGGCAAGCTATTTGGGCCGTCCTGCTCGTCGCCGCCGTCGCAGTGGTGGTGACCGTCGGTAACCCCCAGGCTGGCATTCCGCGCGGGTCAATCAAGACATGGACGATCGTGGCCTTAATCCTGGGGCCTGCACTGATCGTGTGTGTGATCGGCGCTCGCTTGTCCTCGGGATGGCTCAGCGCGTTGCTGCTGGGGCTGATGTCGGGCGCGCTGTGGGGCCTTTTTTCGGTGCTGACGAAGGGCGTGGTGGACCAACTCGGCCGCGGCATTCCGGAGCTGTTGCGAACGCCCGAGTTGTACGTGTGGGCGGTGCTGGGGATCGCCGCGACGGCCTGGGAGCAGTCGGCGTTTCGGGCCGGCCCGCTGACCGCGTCGCTGCCCGCGGTGACGGTCGCCGAGCCGCTCGTCGGCTCGGTGCTCGGCGTCATCGTGCTGGGCGAGACGTTGAGCACCAACCACGTCGGCATGGTTGTGCTCGGCATGTCGGTCGCGGTGATGATCGCCGCGGCGGTGGCGCTGGCGCAAAGCCAGGCCGCTGGAGCCCCGGCCACCGATGCGCCGACCGACGTGCGATCAACTTCTCCGCGAACCGATCCGGTGTAAGGTCCCGTCGGGATCGATGTAGGCGAATTCCCTTAAACCGTAAGGCGTATCGACCGGTTCCACCAAGCGGCCCTCGAGATCCTTCAGCGCCGCCCACTCCGCGTAAAGGGCGTCGGCGTCGCTGACATAGAAGTACACGCTGGATGCGGTGCGCAGTGGATCGTGTTCGGCCCACTCGCTGAGGTGCATCGACACCGAGCCGCGGTCGACGAAGCCGTAGCGGTCGGGGCCTTCGTAGCTGCGGGCATCGAACCCGAGTCGGCGGTAACGATCCAAGGCGATGTCGAGATCTCGAACGGGAATGATCGGGGCTACCGAGGCGAAATCGATTTCGGGCACACCGTGAGTCTGTCAGCTGTCGTCCCGATCGCGCTGCGAACGCTGTCGTATGCTCCACCCCAGTCGACCGCAGCAGGAAGGCACTCAATGATGAGTCAGCTACCAGCCTTCGCCGCAGTCGCCGCCACCGTGATGCTGGCGGCGGCTTGCGACAGCAACGGGGGTGGCACCGGCACCCCTTCCTCAGCGCCGACCCCAACGAGCGCCTCGAAGCAAGCGGTCGCGCCGGCGGCACTCATGGATCTCTTGCTCACTCCCGCCGACGTCGACAGTGTTCTCGGGGTTACCGGCTCGAGGACCGACAAGGTTTCCGACTCGCTGCAAGAAGACCAAACCGCCGGGATGGGCCCGAAGGGCTTCAGGTTCCCGGAGGAATGCCTGTACATCACCGGACCCGCCCTCGCGCCGGTATACGCCAACAGCGGGAGCACATCGGTGCACGGCGAGAGAATCACCGAACCCACGCCTGGGGCATCGAGTGAGTCGAGCCCCGACGCAAACCAGTACGTGGTGATGTTTCCGGCCGCCCAGCAGGCGAGCGCCTTCTTCAGCACCTCCGCCCAGCGCTGGCCCGCGTGCGCCAACCGCCAAGGCACCGTTCCCGACGGCGCGAATTCCCCGGGCTTCCAGTGGACGGTGGGGCCGGTTTCCAATGACAACGGAGTTCTGAGCACAACCGTGTCCGTAAACCTTGTCAAGGATGGCGAGCACATCGTCAAGACCTGCCAGAGAGCGCTGACCGTACGCAACAACGTCGCGATCGACGTTGACGGCTGTCGCCAAAGCCCCGGCAACGTGGGCGTCGACATCGCCAATCTGATCGCTGGCAAAGTCGACAAGCAGTAGGCGTTGCGCCCTCGGCACGAATTCAGTAGTTCGCGCTGCGATCTCGCTGGACGTTTTGGATGTGTCTCGCTACCCGCAAACACCACAGGACCCGCGCAGCTGTCGTATGCTCCATCCGCAAACACCCTCCGAACAGTCGACGCGCGCAGTGCGCGCATCACTCGCCCCCAGCAGGAAGGCACCAACGATGCGCCCATTCGCACTCGCCGCCGCCGTCGCCACTACCGGGATACTGATTGCTGCTTGCGGCGGTAGCAACGGGGGTGGCAGCGCTTCGTCGTCGACCACCACCACGACTTCGTCGAAGCCTCCCCTGGCGCAGGCCGCGCTGGCGAGCCTTTTGCTCACTCCCGCCGAAGTCGACAGCGTGCTGGGCGTCACGGGTTCGAAGTCCGACAAGACATTCGACACGCTCCAAGAGGACAAAAGCACCGAGGTGTTCCCCAAGGGATACAAATTCCCGGCCGAGTGCCTCTACATCACCGGCGAGGGCTTGACGCCCGTTTACGCGGGCAGCGGCAACACCGCGGTGCATGGGGAGCGTGACACTGCGCCGATCCCCGCGGGGTCGAACGATCCGAACCCTGACATCAGCCAATTCGTGGTGTTGTTTCCGTCCGCCGACCAGGCGACCGCCTTCTTCAACACGTCGGCCCAGCGTTGGCCCGCCTGCGCCAACCACCAGGAAACCGTTCCCAGCGGCGGCGACCCGGACGCTCCTGACATTCAGTGGAAGGTGGGACCGGTTTCCAACAGCAACGGAATACTGAGCACCACGGTGAGCGTGAGTCTGAGTAAAGGCAGCGACACGATGGCGCAGAGCTGCCAACGGGCGCTGACGGTGCGCAACAACGTCGTGATCGACACCGAAGCGTGCCGTAAGGATCCGGGAGACGCCGGCGTCAGCGCCGCCAAACAGATCGCGGCCAAAGTCGACAAGCAGTAGCCGTCGCGTATCAGTTCCCCTGGCGTTCAGTCGATTCGAGCAAGCCCGACACGACAGCCGCGACTTTGGTAAGAATGGGTTGCTATGCCGCGCTCATTCGACGTCTCCACCGAATCGCCCGCCAGCGTTGAACAGATCTATTCGGCGTTCAGTCGCGAGGACTACTGGCTGGCCCGAATCGCCCTCGGGGACGCCGCGACCACCACGCTGGACTCGCTGGATTTCGACCCCGCCGGCAGGGTGACAGTGCGGGTAACGCAGCACCTGGGACGCCAGCTTTTGCCCGGCCCGGTCGCCAAGTTCACACCCGGCGAGCTGAAACTCGTCCATGAGGAGACGTGGAAACCCAACGGCGACGGCCAGGTTCTCGGCCAGGTCAAGGTCTCGACGTCGCCCGGGGTGGGCGGGGCCCGCGCCCAAGCTTGGCTGGAGCCCAGCGGCGACGGCACACAGTTGCGGTTCGCGGTCAATGTGCACGTCAAAATCCCATTGGTGGGCGGCAAACTCGAGAAGACTCTCGGTGCAGGTTTGTCTGACAGCATCCCCGCTGTGCAGCGCTTCACCACCACCTGGATCGCCGACCACTTCTAGGCGACCTACTGCCCCGGCGCTTCGCCCTTGCCATGCAAGTACGTCGAGGTGTTAGCTCTGTACTCGTTAGCAACCAACGCTGCCTGGCTAATGAGAGGTTTTGCCCGATGCTTCGTCAGATGTTCGCCGTGGGAGCAATTGCGCTAGGGATAGCGGGGACGCCCACAGCCCACGCGGCCCCATCCACCACCACAACGTCTCCTGCACCGACGACGGGTTCGAGCGTGTACTACCCGAACTGCAAGGCCGCCTGCGATGCCGGTGTGGCTCCGATTTATCGGGGACAGCCGGGCTATCGGCCCCCTCTTGACCGGGACAACGACGGCATTGCCTGCGAAATCTGCCACTGAGAGTGCACCCTTGTTCCGATTGATCGCCACCAGCGCGATGTGCTGTATCGCCGTAACGGCGTGCGGCTCGCACCTGGCGTCCGACCCGAGTAAGTCGGGCTCCAGTTCGGCGAAACCTTTGGCGAGCAGCAGCATTGCCGCTTCGCCCCCTGTCACTACGACCGTTTCGCCGGCGACGACGAGCAGCGCGCCGCCCGATTGTGTCGGATTGTCGATCTGCACACCGCCGCCGCCGGACGCCGAGGGGAATCCCGCGTGTTACTACTCCGATGGCTGGCAATCGAATTCAGCCGGGGCGGGAATTGAAGTCTGGTACTTCCACGAGCCGCAGCACATGTCGAAGCCGGACAAGGTCACGGCAATAGTGCGTAAGAAGGACGGCACCAACGAGTCTCAAGATGCCGCCATCGAGGCGGGCCAACAAACGCATCGCTTCGAATTCCCGACCATCGATAAGTCAGCGGTTCAGGAGGTGCTACTCGCGTCGAGCAGCGGCCGCTGTTTCGTGATCGGCAGTTAGAAACGTACCCGGCTCTCCCCCTTGTGTTTTCGCGTCCTTGAGAGGGACCTGCTTCCTTCTGGAAGGGTAAAGCTTTTAACCGCAGGGTGTTTGGCCGCCGGTCAACTAGGTAGGCTGCGTCGTTAGTGCAGGCGACGGATAGAGGAACCACCAGATGACCCGTATACGTACCATGACAGAGGCAGACATCAACGCGGCCGCACGGATCTGTTACGAAGCCTTCAACGCGATCGCTGCCCGGCACAACTTTCCGTCGGACTTTCCCTCGGTCCGACATGCTCACGATCTCGTCGGTGCGTTGCACCCTCACCCCGGATACTTCAGTGTCGTAGCCGAATCCGATGGTCGGGTCGCACGGGGAGCGGCCAAGGTCGTCGAGCGCGACGGCCAAATAACCGGCTACACGACCGACGTCGGGTTCACCGGCCACTCCGTCGCCGTGAGCAACGAAGATCTCGAGGCATTGATCGCCGATGCAGAGAAGTTCTCCTGGAATGGATTTCTTGTTCCGTTGCGCAACGCCGAGTTGTTGCGATGGTGTTTCGACCACGGCCTGCGTGTCGTCTACCTGCTGAACATGATGGCGCTGGGTCACTACCAGGAGCCGCGCGGTTCCTTCTTGGCATCGATCGGCTACTGACGACGCTTGCAACCCGGCCTGCCGCGACCGCGGACCAGGGATACTGGCACACCATGGACAACACGCATTGGTGGATACCCTGGCTGCCCCTGCTGGGGTCAATACTCGTCACCGCGACCGCATTCCTCGGCGTCATGATCAACAACAAAAACAGCCGCGCCGCCATCCGATCGGCGCGCATACTTGATCATCACAAGTGGTTACGAGAAACGCTATTGCAGCTCGGATCGCACGCCGCTGGGCACGCATTCGAGATCGACCGCCTCTACAACGTGCGCTCCTTTGCCACCAACGACGAGGTGTTCACCCAGAACATGCTCACCCTGGCGGGTGAAATCCGGCGACTGTCCGCCACAGCAGACAGCCTGAGCCTCATCGGATTTCCCGAACTGGCGGCCACCTGTGCGGAAATTCGTCACGCGGCCGATCGAGTGGTCGAACCCGCCAACACCCACCGCGAAACCATCCGATCCTCGGCACCCGAGCAACACGTTCACCAGACTCGCGTCGCCGTCGACAACCAGCTGGCGGCACTAAGCGAGGCGCGAAAACGGTTCGTGGACCACGCCCAGCAGACCTTGAAGGCCCACGCGCTGCTGCAGGTCGATGGCATTTGACCGCTACCCCGGGCGGTTGACCGTCATGCCGGACGCCACCGAATCGAACAGTTGCGTCACCAGATCGACCACATCTTCTCGCGTCACGTCCAAGTCACCGTCCAGCCACGCGAGCAAATAGGCGTCGGCGGCAGCTACGACACCGACGCCGAGCAACAGCCGGCTACGGTCGTCGACGCCGTCCACCGCCGGCAAGAGGTCGGCGACGAGCTGGGCCAGTTTGCGAAGCCCTTCTTGGCGGTGGACCGCAACCATCGGCCCACCGGAAAACACCTCGCGAAGCTTGATGCGCGCATGGCCGGGGTTGCCGTCCAGGCCGCGGCTGATCGAATCAATCATCGCCCGCGCCCCTTCCGAGGCCCCGGCGGTGGCGGCGATCGCGGCGCGGCATTCACTGACTTCCTCATCGATGAGCTGGTCGTAGGCGGCCGCCAACAGCGCATCGAGATCGGCAAAGCTCTCGCCGAAATACCGATCGCGCAGTCCCGCCTGACGCAACACCGCGCGGATGGAGGTGCCGGCGTAGCCATGCTCGCCGAACAACTCGATGCCGGCATCGACCAATCGCGCGCGGCGCTCCGCGACCCGTTCCGTCGCGGTCTTTCCGTCGTAATCCCTCATTCAAGACTTTCTGATTGCGCGCGTCCCATGATGAAAAGCATAAGCCACCTGCGCACATGCGACCGCACCATGTGGGGTCAGTCACCATCTGATCGCACGTGACCTCAGATATGAGTACGTTGGGCACATGACATCTTCACGGCAAGTTTCACCACACAATTCGTTCGACTACGTGATCGTCGGGGCTGGCAGCGCTGGATGCGTGCTGGCCAATCGGCTGTCCGAAGACCCGTCGATTCAAGTCCTCCTTCTTGAGGCGGGTCCCGAGGACACCCAGGACGCGATTCGGGTCCCCGCCATCTTCAGTTCCCTGTTCGGGACCGAAGTCGACTGGGATTATCGCCTCGAACCGCAGACGCACTATCAGGGATCGGCGACCTACCCTCGCGGCAAGACGCTGGGTGGTTCATCCGCGATCAATTTGATGGTCTACATCCGCGGAGACCGCGCGGACTTCGACGGCTGGAGCGAACGCGGCTGCGCTGGGTGGGATTACGACAGCGTGCTGCCCTACTTCATCAAGGCGGAGAACAACAACCGCCTCGGTGAACCGCTGCATGGTCAGAGCGGCCCCCTACACGTCGAGGACCGGATGTTCACCCATGAGCTCTCGCACAAGTGGATCAGCGCGGCGAGTGAATGGGGTTTGGAGGCCACCGAGGACTTCAATGGTGTATCCCAAATCGGTTCGGGCGCTTACCAAGTCAGCTGCCATGAAGGTTGGCGATGGTCGGGCGCCGATGGCTATCTGCGACCGGCACTCGGGCGGCCCAACCTCACCGTGCGGGTCAATGCCCAAGCGACCCGGATTCTCGTGGATGGGGTTCGTGCGACCGGCGTGTCCTACCTGCACGATGGCGCGGAGGCGACCGTCTATGCCGCGGCGGAGGTAATTCTGTCCGGCGGCACGATCAATTCCCCGCAACTGCTGCTGCTGTCGGGAATCGGCCCGGCCGATGCGCTGCGTGCACTCGGCATCGATGTCAAAGCCGACCTCCCGGGTGTCGGAGAGAACCTGCACGATCACACGATGACCCCCATTGTCTGGGGGACTCAGGATTCGACGGATCTGTTGGAGATGGCCAGCCCGGAAAACCTTGAGCTGTGGCAGAACCGGCGCGGTGGCCCCTTCTCCTCCAACGGCGGCGAGGTGGGGGGATTCCTGTCCACCGTCGGCGATGGCATCCCGAACATCCAATTCATCGGCGGACCAACATCATTCGTTGACCACGGACACTTCAGTCCGCCGCTGCCGAATTTCACGATGAATGCCGCCCCCACCCACCCGCGCAGCCGCGGCCGGCTCTGGCTGGGCTACGCCGACCCGCTGAAGCCTCCGCGCATCGATCCCGCCTACTTCTCCGACCCGGCAGATATTCACGACGTCATCGCGGGCCTGAGCGCGGCAATCGAGATCGCCCACCAGCCCTCGTTGAGGAAGTTCCTCAAGGGGATTAATCTCCCCGCCGAAGAGAACCTGGACCAGAGCACCCTGGCCGCTCACGCGAGGAACTGGTCGCAGACCGAGTACCACCCGGTCGGCACCTGCGCGATGGGTATCGACGAACGAGCGGTCGTCGATCCCGAGCTCAAAGTTCATGGTATCGAGGGACTTCGGGTTGTCGACGCATCAGTGATGCCCGCGATCATCAGTGGGAACACCAACGCCGCGACGGTGATGATCGCCGAAAAGGGTGCCGACCTCATCAAGATTTCCCGCCGCCCGAACTTCGATACGCGGCGCTGACAGCGGAGAGTCAGGTAGCAATCCGACTCGCAACGAGATCGGCGATCGCGGCTCGCCCTCTACCGCCCCGACGAAGAACACGTGACGACTGCTCTACTGTGGCCACGTCTCGCCGTGCGTCTCGGGCGCCAGCGGAATGATGAAAAGCCCAACCACGAATACGTGCGGGCACCACCTGTTCTGTCGTCGAACTCATCTCGCCCTCTCGCTGAAACCATCGGCCGAACGGCCATCGCGTGAGCAAGCAGAGCGGCAGAGCTGAATTCGCTTTGGCATTTCGCGATTTCATGCGCGGCTGCGATGGCAATCGTGTCACGACAGCCTATTTCGGAGCGGCGTGCCAGCGAAGGCTCACGATGAGCTCTTCCTCAGAAGGCAATGCGTGTTGTCGTTCGCCTATCGAGTTTCGATCGAGGCATTCACGACTCAATCGCGTGGTGGCGCTACATTGAGTAATCGCCTACTGGGTTCAACGCGGAACGAGGCCATCATGGGATTCATCACGCCCGACCTTCCCGACGTCGACCACGACACCTGGCCCACACTGCCCCGGTCCACGCGGATGCAAGTGGTGACCCGGCATTGGGTGGAACACGGCTTCGGCACGCCGTCGGCGATCTATCTGCTGTATGTACTGAAGATGGCCGCCTACGCCGGCGGGGCTGCGGCGGTCATCGCGTTGACCCCGGGGCTGGGCGGCCTCGATCGCATCGCCCAGTGGTGGACCCAACCGATCGTGTACCAGAAGGTCGTGGTGTTCACGCTGCTGTTCGAGGTCCTCGGCCTGGGTTGCGGTTCCGGGCCGCTGACAGCGCGGTTCTGGCCGCCCATCGGAGGTTTCCTGTTCTGGTTGCGACCCAACACGATTCGCCTGCCACCCTGGCCGCGCATGATTCCCTTCACCCGCGGGGATAGTCGCTCGATCGTCGACGTGGCCCTCTACGCGATCGTGCTTGCCTCCGGCGTCTGGGCACTACTCTCTCCCGGCCGTGGCGGCCCGGTTACCGCGACCGGCGGCGATGTCGGCCTGCTCGACCCGATGGTGGTGGTGCCGGCGATCGTCGCCCTGGCGTTGTTGGGCCTGCGCGACAAGACGGTGTTCTTAGCGGCCCGCGGCGAGCACTACTGGCTGACCCTGTTCGTGTTCTTCTTTCCCTTCACCGATCAGATCGCGGGCTTCAAGATCGTCATGCTCGCGCTGTGGTGGGGCGCGGCGACATCCAAGCTCAATCATCACTTCCCGTACGTCGTGGCGGCGATGACCAGCAACCACCCGCTATTGCGCAGCAAATTGTTCAACTGGGTCAAGCACCGGCTCTACCTGGACCCGGTCAATGACATACGTCCCTCCTGGGTACCGAAAGTCATGGCGCATGTCGGCGGCACTACGGCCGAATTTCTGGTGCCCCTGGTCCTGGTCTTCTTCGCCGATGGCCATCGCTGGGCGTGGTTCCTGATCGCCTTCATGGTGATCTTCCACCTCAACATCATTTCCAACCTCCCGATGGGAGTTCCGTTGGAGTGGAATGTATTCCTGATCTTCTCGCTGTTCTATTTGTTCGGGCACTACAACGCAATTCACGCCACCGACCTTCAATCGCCGCTGTTGCTGGCCATCCTCGTCGTCGCCCTGGCCGTGGTTCCAATTCTGGGAAACCTTTTCCCCCAGCAGTTTTCGTTCCTGCCCGCGATGCGCTACTACGCCGGTAACTGGGCGACCAGCGTCTGGTGCTTCCGCGCCGGCGCCGAGGAGAAGATCGAAGCCAATGTCGTGAAAAGCTCAGCGCTCACTGCCAAGCAACTGGCCAGGCTGTACGACGAGGCGACCGCCGAGATCACCATCGACAAGGCCGGTGCCTTCCGGTCGATGCACACCCATGGTCGCGCACTCAACGGGTTGCTGCCTCGCGCCGTCGACAACGAAGCCGACTACCGGATGCGCGAGGGTGAAGTCGTCGCCGGTCCCCTGGTCGGCTGGAACTTCGGCGAAGGCCACCTACACAACGAGCAACTGCTGGAGGCCCTGCAGCGGCGCTGTCAGTTCGACGAGGGCGATGTGCGGGTGGTCATTCTGGAAGGCCAACCCATTCAGACCCAACGGCAGTGGTATCGCATCGCGGACGCCAAGGCCGGGGTGATCGAGGAAGGCTACGTCACCGTCGCGGACATGCTGGCGCGTCAGCCCTGGCCCGAGCCGGGCGACGAGTTCCCGGTGCACCTGACGCGCGCGGAGAAGCGGCTGTCCACCGCCGACTAGTTGCACCCGGGCGCTTGTATCCGAAGTTTGCGCGGACGACGGCTCGCGGGGGCGGTAAACCCGCCGGTGTCGTCGAAAAAAGCCCAGGAACCGTCGTCGTCGACCTCCATGCGCCAACCCAGCTCAGAACTGCCCGCGATGGTGTCCATAAACCATGCGTGTGCAGCTTCTGCGCTGTCGAAATTCTTCGCTGCGACTATCTCGCCATGCGGGTCGATAGCTCGAAACGTGGGCATGCGATGGGATTATCCCCTTCGGTCATGTTTCAACCGCACGCAATTTCGACCGAGGGGCGCGTTTTGCCCGTTTACAGTGTGCGAGTCAACTGATTCGCCAGTAATTCGGCGAATCTGGCCGGATCCTCGAGGGCACCGCCCTCGGCTAATAGCGCAGTTCCGTACAACAATTCCGCGGTCTCGGCGACCGTCGGATCGTCGGCGCGCTCTTGGTGAGCCTTACGCAGCCCGGTGATCAGCGGATGGTCGGGATTGAGTTCCAGGATGCGCTTTCCGATCGGGATGTTCTGCCCGGAGGCCTGGTAGATGCGCGCGAGCGCGGGACTTATCCCGAAGGCGTCGGTGATCAGGCACGCCGGCGATTCGGTCAGGCGAGTGGACAGTCTGACCTCCTTGACGTGGTCGGTCAAGGTCTCTTTCAACCAGGTCAGCAGGTCGGCGAATTCTTTCTCCCGCTCCTCACGTTCGGCGTCGCTCGACTCGTCGCCGGAATCCAGGTCCACCTCGCCCTTGGCCACCGACTGCAGGGGTTTGCCGTCGAATTCGGTCACGGTGCCGACCCAGACCTCGTCGACGGGATCGGTGAGGATCAGGACCTCATAGCCCTTGGCCTTGAATGCCTCCAGATGCGGCGACTTGAGGATTTGCTGCCGCGTCTCGCCGGTGGCGTAGAAGATCTGCTCCTGCCCATCCTTCATGCGCTCGACGTATTCGGCCAGCGTGGTCGCGTCCTCCTCGCTGTGCGTCGACGCGAACGAGGAGATTTGCAGCAAGGTGTCCTGATTGTCGGCATCGGAAAGCAGGCCCTCTTTGAGAACCCGGCCGAACTGGGTCCAGAAGGTGCGATAGTCCTCGGGCCGCTCCGACTGCAGATCCTTGATCGTGGACAGGACCTTCTTGGTCAAGCGGCGACGAATCGCGTTGATCTGCCGATCCTGCTGCAGGATTTCGCGAGAAACGTTGAGCGACAAGTCTTGCGCGTCGACCACACCCTTGATGAACCGCAGGTACTCCGGCATGAGCTGGTCGCAGTCGCCCATGATGAACACCCGCTTGACGTACAGCTGCACGCCGATCTGGGCGTCCCGGTTGAACAGGTCGAAAGGCGCGTGTGACGGAATGAAAAGCAGGGCCTGGTACTCGAAGGTGCCCTCGGCCTTCATCACGATGACCTCGAGCGGGTCGTCCCAGGCGTGCGCGATGTGCTTGTAGAACTCCTTGTATTCCTCGTCGGACACTTCGTCCTTAGGCCTGGCCCACAGTGCCTTCATGGAGTTCAAGGTCTCGGTCTCGATGGTGACGACCTCTTCGCCGCCCTCCGCCCCTTCTTCCTGAGAGGGGGGAGTGCGTCGCTCGACCTCCATCCGGATGGGCCACGCGATGAAGTCGGAGTACTGCTTCACGAGGCTCCGCAGCTTCCACTCCGAGGTGTAGTCGTGGAGCTCGTCTTCGGCGTCTTCGGGTTTGAGGTGCAGGGTGACGGCCGTGCCCTGCGGGGCGTCTGGTACGGATTCGATGATGTAGGTGCCCTCGCCGGTCGACTCCCACCGGGTGGCTTCGCTTTCGCCGGCCTTGTGCGTCAGCAGCTCCACCTTGTCAGCCACCATGAATGACGAGTAGAAGCCGATACCGAACTGGCCGATCAGCTCTTCGGATGCCGCCTCGTTCTTGGCCTCCCTGAGCTGTTGGCGCAGCTCGGCGGTACCCGATTTGGCGAGGGTGCCGATCAGGCCGATGACCTCTTCGCGCGTCATGCCGATGCCGTTGTCGCGGATGGTGAGGGTGCGCGCGCCCTTGTCCACCTCGATCTCGATGTGGAGGTCAGAGGTGTCGACGTCGAGGTCCTTGTTCCGAAACGCCTCCAGCCGAAGCTTGTCGAGTGCGTCCGACGCGTTCGAGATCAACTCCCGCAGAAACGAGTCCTTGTTGGAGTAGACCGAATGGACCATCAGGTCGAGAAGTTGGCGCGCCTCGGCCTGGAACTCTAACTGCTCAACACCGGCATTCATGGGATTCAAATTTACCGAGTTGGGAATCGTTAACGTCTAGGGGTCCGGCCTGCCTACCCTGAACAGGTCAGCCCACCCGGTGAAGGGAACTCAGGTGTCTGTTGCTCAACGCGAACGTGCCGCCCTCGTCGACACCATGCGCAGCGTCGGGCCGGATGCGCCCACCCTGTGCGACGGCTGGACCACGCGAGATCTAGCCGCCCACCTTGTGATTCGTGAATATCGTGCGGATGCCGCACCCGGCATCCTGATCCCGTTCTTCGCCGCCCATACCGCCAAGGTGCAAAACGAGGTGGCCGAGCGGACCGAGTGGGATGCGCTGCTGAACAAGGTCGCGTCCGGTCCGCCGGCCTACTCGCCGCTGAAGCTGCTCGACCCGGTGGCCAATGTTGGCGAGATGTTCATCCACCACGAGGACGTGCGGCGTGCGCAGCCGAACTGGGCGCCGCGCGCCCTGGAACCGGCCCTGGCCAAAAGCCTGCGGCGCACGCTGCCGTTGATGGCCCGGATGACGCTGTCGAAAGTTCCAGGCCGGGTCGCATTGCGCACCCCGGAGGGCAAGACGGTGCTGATCGCGGGCAGTGGCCCGACCGTCACGGTAACCGGTACGGCCGAAGAGCTGCTGCTGTTCTCCGTCGGGCGCGAGGCTCGCGTCGAGTTCGACGGCGATGCGTCCGCGGTGCAGACCGTCCGCGATGCACCTAAGGGTTTGTAAACTCAAAGTCACACGCGCCACATCAGCACCGCGAAGCGCTGGACCACATCTTTTGAAATCGCGATAGCATATCCGATATCGCGTGTTAAAACCGTTATAGGCCAGTCTTTTTGGTACGGGTGCGTCAGATGTGATCGAAATCCCGTGGATTACGGACGGCCGAAGGCCTCGCGCAGATCCTTCTTGATGACTTTGCCGAACTGATTGCGCGGCAAGGCTTCAACGATGACGAGGCGCTCGGGATGTTTATAGCGGGCCAGACCCAGCGAATGACAGTGCTGCACCAGGGATTCCAATGACACGCCGTCGGCCGACGCGGGTACCACGACGGCGCACACCCGCTCCCCTGCGCTGTAGTCGGCAACTCCGATGACGGCGACATCGGCAACGGCGGGATGGGTGGCTAGCACGTTTTCAATCTCGAGGGCCGAGATGTTCTCCGCATTGCGGATGATCGCGTCCTTGATTCGGCCGGTGACGCGGACATTGCCGTCGGCGTCGATCAACCCGAGATCGCCGGTGCGCAACCAGCCGTCGCGGTCGAATGCGCCGGCGTCCAGTGCGGTGTCTGCGTAGCCGAGGAAGCATTGCGGTCCCTTGAGCCGCAATTCCCCCTCTTGCCCGACGGGCAACTCATTCTCGTGGTTGTCGACGACGCGCACGCTAACCCCCGATACCGGTGCGCCGACGGTGTAGTCGAGCACCTCGGGCGCGGCGTCGAGCGGTGGTGAGGTCGCCACGGGAAACTCGGTCATCCCCCAGGCGTTGGCGATTCCGGCCACACCGAAGGTCTCGCGGACCTGTCGCCCCAGTTCGGCGGTGATCGGTGCACCCCCTGCGATGCAACCCCGCAGTGCGCCGAAGAGTGGCGTATCGCCATGAGCCCGTTGCGCTTCCAGAAAAGCCACGAAGAACGGTGTGGCGGTGCCTAGGAACGTCGGGCGGTGTGCCGCGATAGCCAGCGGTGTCGCGGCCGGATCGAATACCTCGAAGAGCGCCAGGCGCATACCGGTCATCAGCGCGGCGGCCACCATTGCGGCCCCGCCGATATGGGCGATCGGAAAGGCGATCGGATCCACATCACCGGCGGTGATACCCATCGCACGCACCATCCCTCGCGCGCCGGCGATCACGGTGCTGTCGGTGTGACGAATTCCTTTGGGCGCCGCGGTGGTTCCCGACGAGTAGTAGATCCACTGGTTGTCGCCACCGGGCGCCGTCGCGAGTGCATCGGCGTCGGCACGCGGCAGCCGCAGCTCATCGGCCTGCGGAGCTGTTGCCAGATCGACCGAGACGACCTCGAAGCCCTGAGTCGAGGCCAACGACCGGGCTAGTGCGCCGTGATCGAATCCTCGCCAAACTTCGGGCACCACAAGGAATTCGGTGGACAGCTGCCCGGTGATGAAGCCGATCTCACGTCCCCGCAGGATCGGGATGATCGGGTTCTGCACCGCGCCGAGCCGAGCCAGCGCCGCCATGACAACCACGGTCTCGAGCGTGGTTGGCAGCTGCCAGGACACTACCGTTCCCGCGCCAATCCCACGTTCGGCGAACGCGGCCGCCGTCGCGCATGCCGCATCGTGAAGCTCGCGCGCGGTCAGGCTCCGGCCATAGTCGTCGGCGAACAACACCCGATCCGGCTGGCGCTGTGCCGCTTCGGCGATCAACGTCCAGTAGGTGACGTCCGTTCCGGTCGTCATCAGACCGACGGCAAGTCCGAGGGTGGTCGAAATCCGGAGTGCGCGATGGACACGGACACCGCGCTGCCGATTGGACCGAGGTGGTCTAAGACAACGGCTGAACCGTTGGCCACGCCGTCGTCGCTGTAGTGCGTCAGTGCGGCCAGCCCGATATGAGGTCCTTCGGGCAGTCGGCTCAGGGTGAGCGTGTAGTCCACGTTGATGAACTCCAACGCCTTCGTCCCCCAGTTGGCGATTGCCGCGGTGACGTCGGCACACAGCGCCGCGCGAGCGAACGGTGTGAGCGGCTCGTCGTCGATCAACGGCCGCATTTCATGTAGCCAGGTGTACTTCGGTCCGGTCATGTCCCACTCGGGATCGGGATTCTGGAGGTCTCCGCCCCAGCCGTAGGTCCGCAGAAACAGCGTCGGCTTGTCGCCGTCATCCTCGATGGGCAGCCGCGGCATCTGCAGGGGTTGTGACCATACCTTGCCGTCGGGCTGCGAGCCACGCCGCAGAAACAGCGCGCTCGCTCGCGCGACGGGTTCGCCACGCTGGGTGAGAAGCGCCTCGACCAGACGCAATCGCCGACGTTCGTGCTGGACCTTGGTGTGCACTTCGAACGGCTCCAGCGCAGCCGGTGCGGGCAAGTCGACCGTCAGCCGCGCGGGCTGCAACTCCGGGTCGTCGACCGTACCCTCGAGGACCGCGGCCAAGATGCCACCGACCACATGGCCGCTCATTGTCGGACCCCACCCGCCGCGTGCTACCGCCGTTGGCACGTAACGACTTTCGTCGCGCACGAAGTACGGCCCGGGCGTCGTCGAATCGACGTCATCCGGCAGGATGTTCGGTTCGGTCACCACGTGAATCTCCGCGCGACCACGGCTTTCATCAAGATTCCTCCTCTGAGGTGAGCAACAGTAGATGTTACAGTTCGTCTTCCTGGTCGCGCGACGTACGGTCGCTGTTTGAGTCAAAAGTGAACGCGCACAGCAGTATTGACTAACTCGAGAAAGCCGGTAGCCCGCTGGCTCACCCGCCGGGCGCCGAAGGCCGACTGATCAACCAAAGGCGTCGCAGGGGCAAGTCACAGCCGACTCATAGCCAGGCTATCTAGCGTCGAGTGAGTTGGGGGTCAGCATTCGATATATCCACTAATTAATACGTGGGGGGAAATAAGTATGAAATTCAAGCAACTGATAGCGGCGGGCACGCTGGCCGGCGCCTTTAGCGCGGCAGCGCTGGGCGTGGGCGCCGGTTTGGCAAATGCCGCTCCTGGTTCACCACCTTCGGCCCCGGGGGGCCATGGCGCTCCCGGGCCAGGAGGCGGCCACGCTCCGAACGGGCCAAATGATCCCGGTGGTCCCGGTGGTCCCGGCGGCCCCGGTGGTCCTGGCCCGGGTGGTCCCGGCGGTCCCGGTGGACCGGGTGGTCCCGGTGGACCGGGTGGTCCCGGTGGACCGGGTGGTCCCGGCGAACACGGCCCGGGCGGACCCGGTGGTCCTAACGGTCCCGGTGGGCCTGGTGGCCCCGGACCCGACGGCCCTGGTGGCCCTGGACACCCAGGCGGCCCCGGTTTCAATGGACCGGGCGGGCCTGGTGGCCCCGGCGGTCCGGGTGGCCCCGGCGGCCCGTGGCACGGGGATCCCCATCGGGGCTACTTCAACAACGCACCGTGGGGCGATGGGCCCGGCCCCTGGGGGCCGGGTGAGCCGCCTCGACCAATGTGGGATCGACCGCTCCCGCCGCCCGGGGGTCCGTGGAACTACGGCCCGATCAACTACTGGGGCTACCAGGAAACCCCTGTATGGGATCCCGGCTTCAACGCATGGGGCTTCTGGTTCTTCGGAGTGTGGATTCCGCTGTAAATAGCTGACCAACGACCCACCACGACGCCCGTTTCGCCGCTTGGCGAGGCGGGCGTCGTGCGATCTGCCAACGGCCTGCGCAAAAGGCGAAGTTTGCCGGGCTCGCGCAGCGCGTCCGATCGGAACGCCTTACACTTCTCGCGTGAAAACTGCGGATGATCGCCAACGTCGGCGCGCGCGTGAAATCACGATGACCATAGGAAGTTTCGTTGCCATCGTCGTCGTGGCGGTGCTGGCGACGAGCTGGGCGCCGGCGCGGGCTGCCGGTAATCGCACTATCACGTTGACGCTGGTGCGACATGCCCAGTCGGCGGCCAACGCGTCGGGATTAATCGACACCACGGTCCCGGGCCCTGAACTTTCGCCCCGAGGGTTCTGCCAGGCAGACGTGGCGGCTGGGCAATTGGCGCCCAACCATTACGACGGCGTCTACGCCTCGACCATGATCCGCACCCAGGAGACGGCCACGCCGACGTCGCAATTGCTGGGCGAACAGATCACCGTGCTGCCCGGGCTGCGCGAGATCGAGGCCGGCAAGTTCGAGGGCACACCCGAGGCCGACATCCAGCAGACCTACTTCGCCGCTCCGGCGCGTTGGCTGCAGGGTGACCGCAGCGCACGAATCCCCGGCTCGGTGGACGGCAACGAGTTCAATGGGCGGTTCACCGAAGCCGTTCAACGCATCTACGACAGCGGCGAGCAGAATCCGGTCGCGTTCTCGCACAGCGCGGCGATCATGTTCTGGGTGCTGATGAACGCGCGCAATGCCGATCCGTCGTTGTTGAAAACCAAGTCGCTGACCAACGTCGGCCACGTAGTCCTTACCGGAAACCCGTCCGACGGCTGGACTATGACCGAGTGGGACGCCGATCCCCCGCCGTGCTGATTTCCGGAACCGGCCTCAGCTCTTGATGCCGACGGTTACCACGTCGGAAACGAACCGGAGCCAGAGGGGCCGCGGGATCCGGTGCTGATCGACGACGGTGAATCCGGCGCCCTCGAAGATCGACCGCACCTCGGCCGACGACGCGTTGTGTTGCGGTTTCCACCTGTTCGTCGACACATGCAGCACCGTTTGTCGCGTGCTCAGCGCGGAGACGACCGCTAGACCGCCCGGAGCCAGTACGCGATGGAACTCCCGGAGCGCGGCCGGCTGGTCGAAGAAGTGGAAAGCCGAGGTCGTCACGACCGCGTCGAGTGAGCCGTCGTCAAAAGGCAGCTGCTCGGCCGGGCCGCGCAACCATTGCACCCGATCGGATCTGGCGCGAGCCTGGGCGAGCATGCCGTCCGACATGTCCACCCCGTAGATCGCCTCGGGGTGTAGTTCACGCTCGATACGATCACTGAGAATGCCTGTCCCACAGGCGATGTCGGCGATCTGGCGTGATTGATGGTCACGCAGTCGCGCGATCACCTCGTCGTGTGGCGGGCGGTATACCCACTGCTGCAAAGTTGGATGATCGTAGGCGGGGGCCAGTAAACTCCACACCCCGGTGATAACACTGTTGAACCCCCGGCGTCGCGGTGCGGTCATACAACATGTCTAGTGGTGCCCCGGCACTCCGGGTCCACCGGGGCCCCCGGGCCCACCCGGTCCGCCGGGACCGCCCGGGCCACCCGGTCCGCCGGGACCACCCGGCCCATTCGCGGCCGGAAGCACGAACACGCATTGGTTCAGTTCGACGCTCCAGGCCCATCCCGGCGCGCAATACGGGTCGGCCCGGCTGACCGCGGGAGCAGCGATCCAGGCCATCGGCAACCCGGCCAACACGAGAGCGAACACGCCTACCGCGCAACGCCGTAGCAATGGCGGGCGGTTGGGCAATGTCATGGTCTTGGTCATATCGGCTCTCCTCCGCGAAAACATCTGGCCAGCGGCCGGAAACATCATTGTGCGCCAGCTGAGGCGTTTGCGGTCCGGATTCGCCGGCGCCATCGTGGCGGGCCACGCCCGAAGGCGATGGCGCAACATCGCCGCTGCGCTGCGGCGCATTTCAGGGGATCCGTCAGCCGATGGCACTAAACGCTTGCAGCACATGGCAATCACTAAGTTCAGACATAGGCAAGCGGATTAGCGTGGCGTTGTGACTGATCGCCAAGAACGCGCAATGTCCTTCGGATCGATCGCTGAAGACTACGACGGGCTGCGGCCCCAGGCCCCGCCGGAGGCCGTGGGCTGGCTGGTGCCGCCCGGTTGCGGGGTTGCCGTCGACGTCGGGGCTGGCACCGGCCTATTCAGCCGCACCCTGGTCGACAAGGCGGCCGAAGTCATCGCGGTGGAGCCCGATGCACGAATGCGCAAGGTGCTGACCGAGCGGTCCCCGGAAATCCGTGCGCTCGAGGGGCGCGGCGAATCGATCCCGCTTCCGGACGCCGCCGCGGACGCGGTGTTCGTTTCGTCGGCGTGGCACTGGATGGATCACGCACGGGCCCTGCCCGAGATCGGTCGGGTGCTGCGCGACGGTGGTCGCTTCGGCCTGATCTGGACGAGTCGCGACCGCGAGGTGGACTGGGTGCGTGACCTCGGCCGGCTGCCCGGCCAGGACCTCGAAGAAGTCCAATCGGTCGATCGCTTCCGGCAGCGCCTGCACTTCGACCTTCCCGAACCGCAGATCTTTCACAACATCGAGCGCGAGATCTTCCGGTTCGTGCGGACGATGACACTCGAGGACGCCGTCGCGATGCTGGCGACTTACAGCCGCGCGATCATTGCCTCCCCGCAGGACCGCGCCCAGACGCTCGACGCGGCGCGCTCGGCGATGCAGGCACGCTTTCCGGGTGACGACGTGATCGATATCCCGATGCGCGCATGGTGCTGGCGCGCCGACCGCGTTTCGCGCGGGGCCGAGCATTGAAGGTGCACCGCGATTCCTCTGCGTCACAACGAGGCCGGGGTATGGCCGTTCACGAACGCGATGTCGGGTGCGCTATCAACACCTGCTCCATTTTGCTAGCGGAGCACGTTACGCTGAGCCGGCACCACCCCACCGATGCCCCCTGAGGTCGGATTAGGCACACCACAACTGAAGATCCGGGATCCGCAATGAAATTTGTGCTCGCAAATTATGGAACTCGGGGGGATATCGAGCCGTCAGTCGCTGTCGGCCGCGAACTGCTGCGCCGAGGGCACGACGTGCAGATGGCCGTGTCGCCGGATCTCGTTGATTTCGCCGAAGCCGCCGGGCTTTCCGCGGTCGGCTATGGGCTCGACACGCAGGAGTGGCTGGATACTTACCGCGACTTCTGGACGTCCGCCTTCCACAACGCATGGAAAGTCCCCGCTCTGATCGGGATGTGGCGCGAACTTCGCGACTCCGTCATCCGCAGCTGGGTACAGATGAGCGAAACGCTGACGCCGCTGGCCGACGGGGCCGACGTGCTGTTCACCGGCGAGAGCTTCATGGAAACCGCGGCCAATGTCGCGGAGTACTACGACCTGCCGCTGGCCACCCTGCACTACGTCCCGATCCGGGCCAACGGCCAGCTCGTCCCGATTCTGCCCGCGCCATTGGCGCGCTCGGCCATGAGCGTGTCCAACTGGCTGACATGGCGGATGACGAAACATCTCGAGGATGCGCAGCGCCGTGAATTGGGCCTGCCCAGGGCAACTCGTCCCGCCTCGCGACGCATCACCGACCGTGGATCGCTGGAAATCCAGGCCTACGACGACGCTTGCTTTCCCGGCCTGGAAGCCGAATGGGCGAAATGGAAGGGGCGGCGGCCCTTCGTCGGCGCGCTGACATTGGAATTGATGACGGATGCCGACGAGGAAGTCGCGTCCTGGATCGCCGCCGGAACGTCGCCGATCTGCTTCGGCTTCGGCAGCATGCGCGTC
>CM055351.1:31764977-31807373 GCA_029228515.1 Populus alba x Populus x berolinensis | reverse complement strand
ATTCGATGCCCCGGTTGCCGAAATTCAGTTGCCTTTGAATTTCGGGTGATCCCTCTTGAGCATGTATGCTTCTGCTACTTTTGTTCTACATCAAACTTTCTTCCGCAAACGGCGAAACGCTTTGACTCGGTGAGTTTCGCGGCATTCCGACTTCGATGCCCCGTTGCCGAAATTCACTTGCCTTTGAATTTCGGGTGATCCCTCTTGAGCATTTATGCTTCTGCTACTTGTTCTACATCAGACTTCTTTCCGCAAACGGCGAAACGCTTTGACTCGGTGAGTTTCGCAGCATTCCGACTTCGATGCCCCGGTTGCCGAAATTCAGTTGCCTTTGAATTTCGGGTGATCCCTCTTGAGCATGTATGCTTCTGCTACTTGTTCTACATCAGCCTTTCTTCCGCAAACGGCGAAACCCTTTGACTCGGTGAGTTTCGCGGCATTCCGAGTTCGATGCCCCGGTTGCCGAAATTCAGTTGCCTTTGAATTTCGGGAGATCCCTCTTGAGCATGTATGCTTCTGCTACTTGTTCTACATCAGACTTTCTTCCGCAAACGGCGAAACGCTTTGACTCGGTGAGTTTCGCGGCATTCCGACTTCGATGCCCCGGTTGCCGAAATTCAGTTGCCTTTGAATTTCGGGTGATCCCTCTTGAGCATGTATGCTTCTGCTACTTGTTCTACATCAACTTCTTCCGCAAACGGCGAAACGCTTTGACTCGGTGAGTTTCGCGGCATTCCGACTTCGATGCCCCGGTTGCCGAAATTCAGTTGCCTTTGAATTTCGGGTGATCCCTCTTGAGCATGTATGCTTCTGCTACTTGTTCTACATCAGACTTTCTTCCGCAAACGGCGAAACGCTTTGACTCGGTGAGTTTCGCGGCATTCCGACTTCGATGCCCCGGTTGCCGAAATTCAGTTGCCTTTGAATTTCGGGTGATCCCTCTTGAGCATGTATGCTTCTGCTACTTGTTCTACATCAGACTTCTTCCGCAAACGGCGAAACGCTTTGACTCGGTGAGTTTCGCGGCATTCCGACTTCGATGCCCCGGTTGCCGAAATTCAGTTGCCTTTGAATTTCGGGTGATCCCTCTTGAGCATGTATGCTTCTGCTACTTGTTCTACATCAGACTTTCTTCCGCAAACGGCGAAACGCTTTGACTCGGTGAGTTTCGCGGCATTCCGACTTCGATGCCCCGGTTGCCGAAATTCAGTTGCCTTTGAATTTCGGGTGATCCCTCTTGAGCATGTATGCTTCTGCTACTTGTTCTACATCAGACTTCCTTCCGCAAACGGCGAAACGCTTTGACTCGGTGAGTTTCGCGGCATTCCGACTTCGATGCCCGGTTGCCGAAATTCAGTTGCCTTTGAATTTCGGGTGATCCCTCTTGAGCATGTATGCTTCTGCTACTTGTTCTACATCAGACTTTCTTCCGCAAACGGCGAAACGCTTTGACTCGGTGAGTTTCGCGGCATTCCGACTTCGATGCCCGGTTGCCGAAATTCAGTTGCCTTTGAATTTCGGGTGATCCCTCTTGAGCATGTATGCTTCTGCTACTTGTTCTACATCAGACTTCCTTCCGCAAACGGCGAAACGCTTTGACTCGGTGAGTTTCGCGGCATTCCGACTTCGATGCCCGGTTGCCGAAATTCAGTTGCCTTTGAATTTCGGGTGATCCCTCTTGAGCATGTATGCTTCTGCTACTTGTTCTACATCAGACTTTCTTCCGCAAACGGCGAAACGCTTTGACTCGGTGAGTTTCGCGGCATTCCGACTTCGATGCCCCGGTTGCCGAAATTCAGTTGCCTTTGAATTTCGGGTGATCCCTCTTGAGCATGTATGCTTCTGCTACTTGTTCTACATCAGACTTCTTCCGCAAACGGCGAAACGCTTTGACTCGGTGAGTTTCGCGGCATTCCGACTTCGATGCCCCGGTTGCCGAAATTCAGTTGCCTTTGAATTTCGGGTGATCCCTCTTGAGCATGTATGCTTCTGCTACTTGTTCTACATCAGACTTCCTTCCGCAAACGGCGAAACGCTTTGACTCGGTGAGTTTCGCGGCATTCCGACTTCGATGCCCCGGTTGCCGAAATTCAGTTGCCTTTGAATTTCGGGTGATCCCTCTTGAGCATGTATGCTTCTGCTACTTGTTCTACATCAGACTTCTTCCGCAAACGGCGAAACGCTTTGACTCGGTGAGTTTCGCGGCATTCCGACTTCGATGCCCCGGTTGCCGAAATTCAGTTGCCTTTGAATTTCGGGTGATCCCTCTTGAGCATGTATGCTTCTGCTACTTGTTCTACATCAGACTTTCTTCCGCAAACGGCGAAACGCTTTGACTCGGTGAGTTTCGCGGCATTCCGACTTCGATGCCCCGGTTGCCGAAATTCAGTTGCCTTTGAATTTCGGGTGATCCCTCTTGAGCATGTATGCTTCTGCTACTTGTTCTACATCAGACTTCTTCCGCAAACGGCGAAACGCTTTGACTCGGTGAGTTTCGCGGCATTCCGACTTCGATGCCCCGGTTGCCGAAATTCAGTTGCCTTTGAATTTCGGGTGATCCCTCTTGAGCATGTATGCTTCTGCTACTTGTTCTACATCAGACTTCTTCCGCAAACGGCGAAACGCTTTGACTCGGTGAGTTTCGCGGCATTCCGACTTCGATGCCCCGGTTGCCGAAATTCAGTTGCCTTTGAATTTCGGGTGATCCCTCTTGAGCATGTATGCTTCTGCTACTTGTTCTACATCAGACTTTCTTCCGCAAACGGCGAAACGCTTTGACTCGGTGAGTTTCGCGGCATTCCGACTTCGATGCCCGGTTGCCGAAATTCAGTTGCCTTTGAATTTCGGGTGATCCCTCTTGAGCATGTATGCTTCTGCTACTTGTTCTACATCAGACTTCCTTCCGCAAACGGCGAAACGCTTTGACTCGGTGAGTTTCGCGGCATTCCGACTTCGATGCCCCGTTGCCGAAATTCAGTTGCCTTTGAATTTCGGGTGATCCCTCTTGAGCATGTATGCTTCTGCTACTTGTTCTACATCAGACTTTCTTCCGCAAACGGCGAAACGCTTTGACTCGGTGAGTTTCGCGGCATTCCGACTTCGATGCCCCGGTTGCCGAAATTCAGTTGCCTTTGAATTTCGGGTGATCCCTCTTGAGCATGTATGCTTCTGCTACTTGTTCTACATCAGACTTCCTTCCGCAAACGGCGAAACGCTTTGACTCGGTGAGTTTCGCGGCATTCCGACTTCGATGCCCGGTTGCCGAAATTCAGTTGCCTTTGAATTTCGGGTGATCCCTCTTGAGCATGTATGCTTCTGCTACTTGTTCTACATCAGACTTCTTCCGCAAACGGCGAAACGCTTTGACTCGGTGAGTTTCGCGGCATTCCGACTTCGATGCCCCGGTTGCCGAAATTCAGTTGCCTTTGAATTTCGGGTGATCCCTCTTGAGCATGTATGCTTCTGCTACTTGTTCTACATCAGACTTCTTCCGCAAACGGCGAAACGCTTTGACTCGGTGAGTTTCGCGGCATTCCGACTTCGATGCCCCGGTTGCCGAAATTCAGTTGCCTTTGAATTTCGGGTGATCCCTCTTGAGCATGTATGCTTCTGCTACTTGTTCTACATCAGACTTCCTTCCGCAAACGGCGAAACGCTTTGACTCGGTGAGTTTCGCGGCATTCCGACTTCGATGCCCCGGTTGCCGAAATTCAGTTGCCTTTGAATTTCGGGTGATCCCTCTTGAGCATGTATGCTTCTGCTACTTGTTCTACATCAGACTTCTTCCGCAAACGGCGAAACGCTTTGACTCGGTGAGTTTCGCGGCATTCCGACTTCGATGCCCCGGTTGCCGAAATTCAGTTGCCTTTGAATTTCGGGTGATCCCTCTTGAGCATGTATGCTTCTGCTACTTGTTCTACATCAGACTTTCTTCCGCAAACGGCGAAACGCTTTGACTCGGTGAGTTTCGCGGCATTCCGACTTCGATGCCCCGGTTGCCGAAATTCAGTTGCCTTTGAATTTCGGGTGATCCCTCTTGAGCATGTATGCTTCTGCTACTTGTTCTACATCAGACTTTCTTCCGCAAACGGCGAAACGCTTTGACTCGGTGAGTTTCGCGGCATTCCGACTTCGATGCCCCGGTTGCCGAAATTCAGTTGCCTTTGAATTTCGGGTGATCCCTCTTGAGCATGTATGCTTCTGCTACTTGTTCTACATCAGACTTCTTCCGCAAACGGCGAAACGCTTTGACTCGGTGAGTTTCGCGGCATTCCGACTTCGATGCCCGGTTGCCGAAATTCAGTTGCCTTTGAATTTCGGGTGATCCCTCTTGAGCATGTATGCTTCTGCTACTTGTTCTACATCAGACTTCTTCCGCAAACGGCGAAACGCTTTGACTCGGTGAGTTTCGCGGCATTCCGACTTCGATGCCCCGGTTGCCGAAATTCAGTTGCCTTTGAATTTCGGGTGATCCCTCTTGAGCATGTATGCTTCTGCTACTTGTTCTACATCAGACTTCCTTCCGCAAACGGCGAAACGCTTTGACTCGGTGAGTTTCGCGGCATTCCGACTTCGATGCCCCGGTTGCCGAAATTCAGTTGCCTTTGAATTTCGGGTGATCCCTCTTGAGCATGTATGCTTCTGCTACTTGTTCTACATCAGACTTCTTCCGCAAACGGCGAAACGCTTTGACTCGGTGAGTTTCGCGGCATTCCGACTTCGATGCCCCGGTTGCCGAAATTCAGTTGCCTTTGAATTTCGGGTGATCCCTCTTGAGCATGTATGCTTCTGCTACTTGTTCTACATCAGACTTCTTCCGCAAACGGCGAAACGCTTTGACTCGGTGAGTTTCGCGGCATTCCGACTTCGATGCCCCGGTTGCCGAAATTCAGTTGCCTTTGAATTTCGGGTGATCCCTCTTGAGCATGTATGCTTCTGCTACTTGTTCTACATCAGACTTCTTCCGCAAACGGCGAAACGCTTTGACTCGGTGAGTTTCGCGGCATTCCGACTTCGATGCCCCGGTTGCCGAAATTCAGTTGCCTTTGAATTTCGGGTGATCCCTCTTGAGCATGTATGCTTCTGCTACTTGTTCTACATCAGACTTCTTCCGCAAACGGCGAAACGCTTTGACTCGGTGAGTTTCGCGGCATTCCGACTTCGATGCCCCGGTTGCCGAAATTCAGTTGCCTTTGAATTTCGGGTGATCCCTCTTGAGCATGTATGCTTCTGCTACTTGTTCTACATCAGACTTCTTCCGCAAACGGCGAAACGCTTTGACTCGGTGAGTTTCGCGGCATTCCGACTTCGATGCCCCGGTTGCCGAAATTCAGTTGCCTTTGAATTTCGGGTGATCCCTCTTGAGCATGTATGCTTCTGCTACTTGTTCTACATCAGACTTCTTCCGCAAACGGCGAAACGCTTTGACTCGGTGAGTTTCGCGGCATTCCGACTTCGATGCCCCGGTTGCCGAAATTCAGTTGCCTTTGAATTTCGGGTGATCCCTCTTGAGCATGTATGCTTCTGCTACTTGTTCTACATCAGACTTCTTCCGCAAACGGCGAAACGCTTTGACTCGGTGAGTTTCGCGGCATTCCGACTTCGATGCCCCGGTTGCCGAAATTCAGTTGCCTTTGAATTTCGGGTGATCCCTCTTGAGCATGTATGCTTCTGCTACTTGTTCTACATCAGACTTCTTCCGCAAACGGCGAAACGCTTTGACTCGGTGAGTTTCGCGGCATTCCGACTTCGATGCCCCGGTTGCCGAAATTCAGTTGCCTTTGAATTTCGGGTGATCCCTCTTGAGCATGTATGCTTCTGCTACTTGTTCTACATCAGACTTCTTCCGCAAACGGCGAAACGCTTTGACTCGGTGAGTTTCGCGGCATTCCGACTTCGATGCCCCGGTTGCCGAAATTCAGTTGCCTTTGAATTTCGGGTGATCCCTCTTGAGCATGTATGCTTCTGCTACTTGTTCTACATCAGACTTCCTTCCGCAAACGGCGAAACGCTTTGACTCGGTGAGTTTCGCGGCATTCCGACTTCGATGCCCCGGTTGCCGAAATTCAGTTGCCTTTGAATTTCGGGTGATCCCTCTTGAGCATGTATGCTTCTGCTACTTGTTCTACATCAGACTTCTTCCGCAAACGGCGAAACGCTTTGACTCGGTGAGTTTCGCGGCATTCCGACTTCGATGCCCCGGTTGCCGAAATTCAGTTGCCTTTGAATTTCGGGTGATCCCTCTTGAGCATGTATGCTTCTGCTACTTGTTCTACATCAGACTTCTTCCGCAAACGGCGAAACGCTTTGACTCGGTGAGTTTCGCGGCATTCCGACTTCGATGCCCCGGTTGCCGAAATTCAGTTGCCTTTGAATTTCGGGTGATCCCTCTTGAGCATGTATGCTTCTGCTACTTGTTCTACATCAGACTTCTTCCGCAAACGGCGAAACGCTTTGACTCGGTGAGTTTCGCGGCATTCCGACTTCGATGCCCCGGTTGCCGAAATTCAGTTGCCTTTGAATTTCGGGTGATCCCTCTTGAGCATGTATGCTTCTGCTACTTGTTCTACATCAGACTTCCTTCCGCAAACGGCGAAACGCTTTGACTCGGTGAGTTTCGCGGCATTCCGACTTCGATGCCCCGGTTGCCGAAATTCAGTTGCCTTTGAATTTCGGGTGATCCCTCTTGAGCATGTATGCTTCTGCTACTTGTTCTACATCAGACTTCTTCCGCAAACGGCGAAACGCTTTGACTCGGTGAGTTTCGCGGCATTCCGACTTCGATGCCCCGGTTGCCGAAATTCAGTTGCCTTTGAATTTCGGGTGATCCCTCTTGAGCATGTATGCTTCTGCTACTTGTTCTACATCAGACTTCCTTCCGCAAACGGCGAAACGCTTTGACTCGGTGAGTTTCGCGGCATTCCGACTTCGATGCCCCGGTTGCCGAAATTCAGTTGCCTTTGAATTTCGGGTGATCCCTCTTGAGCATGTATGCTTCTGCTACTTGTTCTACATCAGACTTCTTCCGCAAACGGCGAAACGCTTTGACTCGGTGAGTTTCGCGGCATTCCGACTTCGATGCCCCGGTTGCCGAAATTCAGTTGCCTTTGAATTTCGGGTGATCCCTCTTGAGCATGTATGCTTCTGCTACTTGTTCTACATCAGACTTCTTCCGCAAACGGCGAAACGCTTTGACTCGGTGAGTTTCGCGGCATTCCGACTTCGATGCCCCGGTTGCCGAAATTCAGTTGCCTTTGAATTTCGGGTGATCCCTCTTGAGCATGTATGCTTCTGCTACTTGTTCTACATCAGACTTCTTCCGCAAACGGCGAAACGCTTTGACTCGGTGAGTTTCGCGGCATTCCGACTTCGATGCCCCGGTTGCCGAAATTCAGTTGCCTTTGAATTTCGGGTGATCCCTCTTGAGCATGTATGCTTCTGCTACTTGTTCTACATCAGACTTCTTCCGCAAACGGCGAAACGCTTTGACTCGGTGAGTTTCGCGGCATTCCGACTTCGATGCCCCGGTTGCCGAAATTCAGTTGCCTTTGAATTTCGGGTGATCCCTCTTGAGCATGTATGCTTCTGCTACTTGTTCTACATCAGACTTCTTCCGCAAACGGCGAAACGCTTTGACTCGGTGAGTTTCGCGGCATTCCGACTTCGATGCCCCGGTTGCCGAAATTCAGTTGCCTTTGAATTTCGGGTGATCCCTCTTGAGCATGTATGCTTCTGCTACTTGTTCTACATCAGACTTCTTCCGCAAACGGCGAAACGCTTTGACTCGGTGAGTTTCGCGGCATTCCGACTTCGATGCCCCGGTTGCCGAAATTCAGTTGCCTTTGAATTTCGGGTGATCCCTCTTGAGCATGTATGCTTCTGCTACTTGTTCTACATCAGACTTCTTCCGCAAACGGCGAAACGCTTTGACTCGGTGAGTTTCGCGGCATTCCGACTTCGATGCCCCGGTTGCCGAAATTCAGTTGCCTTTGAATTTCGGGTGATCCCTCTTGAGCATGTATGCTTCTGCTACTTGTTCTACATCAGACTTCTTCCGCAAACGGCGAAACGCTTTGACTCGGTGAGTTTCGCGGCATTCCGACTTCGATGCCCCGGTTGCCGAAATTCAGTTGCCTTTGAATTTCGGGTGATCCCTCTTGAGCATGTATGCTTCTGCTACTTGTTCTACATCAGACTTCTTCCGCAAACGGCGAAACGCTTTGACTCGGTGAGTTTCGCGGCATTCCGACTTCGATGCCCCGGTTGCCGAAATTCAGTTGCCTTTGAATTTCGGGTGATCCCTCTTGAGCATGTATGCTTCTGCTACTTGTTCTACATCAGACTTTCTTCCGCAAACGGCGAAACGCTTTGACTCGGTGAGTTTCGCGGCATTCCGACTTCGATGCCCCGGTTGCCGAAATTCAGTTGCCTTTGAATTTCGGGTGATCCCTCTTGAGCATGTATGCTTCTGCTACTTGTTCTACATCAGACTTCTTCCGCAAACGGCGAAACGCTTTGACTCGGTGAGTTTCGCGGCATTCCGACTTCGATGCCCCGGTTGCCGAAATTCAGTTGCCTTTGAATTTCGGGTGATCCCTCTTGAGCATGTATGCTTCTGCTACTTGTTCTACATCAGACTTCTTCCGCAAACGGCGAAACGCTTTGACTCGGTGAGTTTCGCGGCATTCCGACTTCGATGCCCCGGTTGCCGAAATTCAGTTGCCTTTGAATTTCGGGTGATCCCTCTTGAGCATGTATGCTTCTGCTACTTGTTCTACATCAGACTTCTTCCGCAAACGGCGAAACGCTTTGACTCGGTGAGTTTCGCGGCATTCCGACTTCGATGCCCCGGTTGCCGAAATTCAGTTGCCTTTGAATTTCGGGTGATCCCTCTTGAGCATGTATGCTTCTGCTACTTGTTCTACATCAGACTTCTTCCGCAAACGGCGAAACGCTTTGACTCGGTGAGTTTCGCGGCATTCCGACTTCGATGCCCCGGTTGCCGAAATTCAGTTGCCTTTGAATTTCGGGTGATCCCTCTTGAGCATGTATGCTTCTGCTACTTGTTCTACATCAGACTTTCTTCCGCAAACGGCGAAACGCTTTGACTCGGTGAGTTTCGCGGCATTCCGACTTCGATGCCCCGGTTGCCGAAATTCAGTTGCCTTTGAATTTCGGGTGATCCCTCTTGAGCATGTATGCTTCTGCTACTTGTTCTACATCAGACTTCTTCCGCAAACGGCGAAACGCTTTGACTCGGTGAGTTTCGCGGCATTCCGACTTCGATGCCCCGGTTGCCGAAATTCAGTTGCCTTTGAATTTCGGGTGATCCCTCTTGAGCATGTATGCTTCTGCTACTTGTTCTACATCAGACTTCTTCCGCAAACGGCGAAACGCTTTGACTCGGTGAGTTTCGCGGCATTCCGACTTCGATGCCCCGGTTGCCGAAATTCAGTTGCCTTTGAATTTCGGGTGATCCCTCTTGAGCATGTATGCTTCTGCTACTTGTTCTACATCAGACTTCTTCCGCAAACGGCGAAACGCTTTGACTCGGTGAGTTTCGCGGCATTCCGACTTCGATGCCCCGGTTGCCGAAATTCAGTTGCCTTTGAATTTCGGGTGATCCCTCTTGAGCATGTATGCTTCTGCTACTTGTTCTACATCAGACTTCCTTCCGCAAACGGCGAAACGCTTTGACTCGGTGAGTTTCGCGGCATTCCGACTTCGATGCCCCGGTTGCCGAAATTCAGTTGCCTTTGAATTTCGGGTGATCCCTCTTGAGCATGTATGCTTCTGCTACTTGTTCTACATCAGACTTCCTTCCGCAAACGGCGAAACGCTTTGACTCGGTGAGTTTCGCGGCATTCCGACTTCGATGCCCCGGTTGCCGAAATTCAGTTGCCTTTGAATTTCGGGTGATCCCTCTTGAGCATGTATGCTTCTGCTACTTGTTCTACATCAGACTTTCTTCCGCAAACGGCGAAACGCTTTGACTCGGTGAGTTTCGCGGCATTCCGACTTCGATGCCCCGGTTGCCGAAATTCAGTTGCCTTTGAATTTCGGGTGATCCCTCTTGAGCATGTATGCTTCTGCTACTTGTTCTACATCAGACTTCTTCCGCAAACGGCGAAACGCTTTGACTCGGTGAGTTTCGCGGCATTCCGACTTCGATGCCCCGGTTGCCGAAATTCAGTTGCCTTTGAATTTCGGGTGATCCCTCTTGAGCATGTATGCTTCTGCTACTTGTTCTACATCAGACTTCCTTCCGCAAACGGCGAAACGCTTTGACTCGGTGAGTTTCGCGGCATTCCGACTTCGATGCCCCGGTTGCCGAAATTCAGTTGCCTTTGAATTTCGGGTGATCCCTCTTGAGCATGTATGCTTCTGCTACTTGTTCTACATCAGACTTCTTCCGCAAACGGCGAAACGCTTTGACTCGGTGAGTTTCGCGGCATTCCGACTTCGATGCCCCGGTTGCCGAAATTCAGTTGCCTTTGAATTTCGGGTGATCCCTCTTGAGCATGTATGCTTCTGCTACTTGTTCTACATCAGACTTCCTTCCGCAAACGGCGAAACGCTTTGACTCGGTGAGTTTCGCGGCATTCCGACTTCGATGCCCCGGTTGCCGAAATTCAGTTGCCTTTGAATTTCGGGTGATCCCTCTTGAGCATGTATGCTTCTGCTACTTGTTCTACATCAGACTTCCTTCCGCAAACGGCGAAACGCTTTGACTCGGTGAGTTTCGCGGCATTCCGACTTCGATGCCCCGGTTGCCGAAATTCAGTTGCCTTTGAATTTCGGGTGATCCCTCTTGAGCATGTATGCTTCTGCTACTTGTTCTACATCAGACTTCCTTCCGCAAACGGCGAAACGCTTTGACTCGGTGAGTTTCGCGGCATTCCGACTTCGATGCCCCGGTTGCCGAAATTCAGTTGCCTTTGAATTTCGGGTGATCCCTCTTGAGCATGTATGCTTCTGCTACTTGTTCTACATCAGACTTCCTTCCGCAAACGGCGAAACGCTTTGACTCGGTGAGTTTCGCGGCATTCCGACTTCGATGCCCCGGTTGCCGAAATTCAGTTGCCTTTGAATTTCGGGTGATCCCTCTTGAGCATGTATGCTTCTGCTACTTGTTCTACATCAGACTTCCTTCCGCAAACGGCGAAACGCTTTGACTCGGTGAGTTTCGCGGCATTCCGACTTCGATGCCCCGGTTGCCGAAATTCAGTTGCCTTTGAATTTCGGGTGATCCCTCTTGAGCATGTATGCTTCTGCTACTTGTTCTACATCAGACTTCCTTCCGCAAACGGCGAAACGCTTTGACTCGGTGAGTTTCGCGGCATTCCGACTTCGATGCCCCGGTTGCCGAAATTCAGTTGCCTTTGAATTTCGGGTGATCCCTCTTGAGCATGTATGCTTCTGCTACTTGTTCTACATCAGACTTCTTCCGCAAACGGCGAAACGCTTTGACTCGGTGAGTTTCGCGGCATTCCGACTTCGATGCCCCGGTTGCCGAAATTCAGTTGCCTTTGAATTTCGGGTGATCCCTCTTGAGCATGTATGCTTCTGCTACTTGTTCTACATCAGACTTCCTTCCGCAAACGGCGAAACGCTTTGACTCGGTGAGTTTCGCGGCATTCCGACTTCGATGCCCCGGTTGCCGAAATTCAGTTGCCTTTGAATTTCGGGTGATCCCTCTTGAGCATGTATGCTTCTGCTACTTGTTCTACATCAGACTTCCTTCCGCAAACGGCGAAACGCTTTGACTCGGTGAGTTTCGCGGCATTCCGACTTCGATGCCCCGGTTGCCGAAATTCAGTTGCCTTTGAATTTCGGGTGATCCCTCTTGAGCATGTATGCTTCTGCTACTTGTTCTACATCAGACTTCCTTCCGCAAACGGCGAAACGCTTTGACTCGGTGAGTTTCGCGGCATTCCGACTTCGATGCCCCGGTTGCCGAAATTCAGTTGCCTTTGAATTTCGGGTGATCCCTCTTGAGCATGTATGCTTCTGCTACTTGTTCTACATCAGACTTCTTCCGCAAACGGCGAAACGCTTTGACTCGGTGAGTTTCGCGGCATTCCGACTTCGATGCCCCGGTTGCCGAAATTCAGTTGCCTTTGAATTTCGGGTGATCCCTCTTGAGCATGTATGCTTCTGCTACTTGTTCTACATCAGACTTCTTCCGCAAACGGCGAAACGCTTTGACTCGGTGAGTTTCGCGGCATTCCGACTTCGATGCCCCGGTTGCCGAAATTCAGTTGCCTTTGAATTTCGGGTGATCCCTCTTGAGCATGTATGCTTCTGCTACTTGTTCTACATCAGACTTCTTCCGCAAACGGCGAAACGCTTTGACTCGGTGAGTTTCGCGGCATTCCGACTTCGATGCCCCGGTTGCCGAAATTCAGTTGCCTTTGAATTTCGGGTGATCCCTCTTGAGCATGTATGCTTCTGCTACTTGTTCTACATCAGACTTCTTCCGCAAACGGCGAAACGCTTTGACTCGGTGAGTTTCGCGGCATTCCGACTTCGATGCCCCGGTTGCCGAAATTCAGTTGCCTTTGAATTTCGGGTGATCCCTCTTGAGCATGTATGCTTCTGCTACTTGTTCTACATCAGACTTCCTTCCGCAAACGGCGAAACGCTTTGACTCGGTGAGTTTCGCGGCATTCCGACTTCGATGCCCCGGTTGCCGAAATTCAGTTGCCTTTGAATTTCGGGTGATCCCTCTTGAGCATGTATGCTTCTGCTACTTGTTCTACATCAGACTTCTTCCGCAAACGGCGAAACGCTTTGACTCGGTGAGTTTCGCGGCATTCCGACTTCGATGCCCCGGTTGCCGAAATTCAGTTGCCTTTGAATTTCGGGTGATCCCTCTTGAGCATGTATGCTTCTGCTACTTGTTCTACATCAGACTTCCTTCCGCAAACGGCGAAACGCTTTGACTCGGTGAGTTTCGCGGCATTCCGACTTCGATGCCCCGGTTGCCGAAATTCAGTTGCCTTTGAATTTCGGGTGATCCCTCTTGAGCATGTATGCTTCTGCTACTTGTTCTACATCAGACTTCTTCCGCAAACGGCGAAACGCTTTGACTCGGTGAGTTTCGCGGCATTCCGACTTCGATGCCCCGGTTGCCGAAATTCAGTTGCCTTTGAATTTCGGGTGATCCCTCTTGAGCATGTATGCTTCTGCTACTTGTTCTACATCAGACTTCTTCCGCAAACGGCGAAACGCTTTGACTCGGTGAGTTTCGCGGCATTCCGACTTCGATGCCCCGGTTGCCGAAATTCAGTTGCCTTTGAATTTCGGGTGATCCCTCTTGAGCATGTATGCTTCTGCTACTTGTTCTACATCAGACTTCCTTCCGCAAACGGCGAAACGCTTTGACTCGGTGAGTTTCGCGGCATTCCGACTTCGATGCCCCGGTTGCCGAAATTCAGTTGCCTTTGAATTTCGGGTGATCCCTCTTGAGCATGTATGCTTCTGCTACTTGTTCTACATCAGACTTCCTTCCGCAAACGGCGAAACGCTTTGACTCGGTGAGTTTCGCGGCATTCCGACTTCGATGCCCCGGTTGCCGAAATTCAGTTGCCTTTGAATTTCGGGTGATCCCTCTTGAGCATGTATGCTTCTGCTACTTGTTCTACATCAGACTTCCTTCCGCAAACGGCGAAACGCTTTGACTCGGTGAGTTTCGCGGCATTCCGACTTCGATGCCCCGGTTGCCGAAATTCAGTTGCCTTTGAATTTCGGGTGATCCCTCTTGAGCATGTATGCTTCTGCTACTTGTTCTACATCAGACTTCTTCCGCAAACGGCGAAACGCTTTGACTCGGTGAGTTTCGCGGCATTCCGACTTCGATGCCCCGGTTGCCGAAATTCAGTTGCCTTTGAATTTCGGGTGATCCCTCTTGAGCATGTATGCTTCTGCTACTTGTTCTACATCAGACTTCTTCCGCAAACGGCGAAACGCTTTGACTCGGTGAGTTTCGCGGCATTCCGACTTCGATGCCCCGGTTGCCGAAATTCAGTTGCCTTTGAATTTCGGGTGATCCCTCTTGAGCATGTATGCTTCTGCTACTTGTTCTACATCAGACTTCTTCCGCAAACGGCGAAACGCTTTGACTCGGTGAGTTTCGCGGCATTCCGACTTCGATGCCCCGGTTGCCGAAATTCAGTTGCCTTTGAATTTCGGGTGATCCCTCTTGAGCATGTATGCTTCTGCTACTTGTTCTACATCAGACTTCTTCCGCAAACGGCGAAACGCTTTGACTCGGTGAGTTTCGCGGCATTCCGACTTCGATGCCCCGGTTGCCGAAATTCAGTTGCCTTTGAATTTCGGGTGATCCCTCTTGAGCATGTATGCTTCTGCTACTTGTTCTACATCAGACTTCCTTCCGCAAACGGCGAAACGCTTTGACTCGGTGAGTTTCGCGGCATTCCGACTTCGATGCCCCGGTTGCCGAAATTCAGTTGCCTTTGAATTTCGGGTGATCCCTCTTGAGCATGTATGCTTCTGCTACTTGTTCTACATCAGACTTCTTCCGCAAACGGCGAAACGCTTTGACTCGGTGAGTTTCGCGGCATTCCGACTTCGATGCCCCGGTTGCCGAAATTCAGTTGCCTTTGAATTTCGGGTGATCCCTCTTGAGCATGTATGCTTCTGCTACTTGTTCTACATCAGACTTCCTTCCGCAAACGGCGAAACGCTTTGACTCGGTGAGTTTCGCGGCATTCCGACTTCGATGCCCCGGTTGCCGAAATTCAGTTGCCTTTGAATTTCGGGTGATCCCTCTTGAGCATGTATGCTTCTGCTACTTGTTCTACATCAGACTTCCTTCCGCAAACGGCGAAACGCTTTGACTCGGTGAGTTTCGCGGCATTCCGACTTCGATGCCCCGGTTGCCGAAATTCAGTTGCCTTTGAATTTCGGGTGATCCCTCTTGAGCATGTATGCTTCTGCTACTTGTTCTACATCAGACTTCCTTCCGCAAACGGCGAAACGCTTTGACTCGGTGAGTTTCGCGGCATTCCGACTTCGATGCCCCGGTTGCCGAAATTCAGTTGCCTTTGAATTTCGGGTGATCCCTCTTGAGCATGTATGCTTCTGCTACTTGTTCTACATCAGACTTCCTTCCGCAAACGGCGAAACGCTTTGACTCGGTGAGTTTCGCGGCATTCCGACTTCGATGCCCCGGTTGCCGAAATTCAGTTGCCTTTGAATTTCGGGTGATCCCTCTTGAGCATGTATGCTTCTGCTACTTGTTCTACATCAGACTTCTTCCGCAAACGGCGAAACGCTTTGACTCGGTGAGTTTCGCGGCATTCCGACTTCGATGCCCCGGTTGCCGAAATTCAGTTGCCTTTGAATTTCGGGTGATCCCTCTTGAGCATGTATGCTTCTGCTACTTGTTCTACATCAGACTTCTTCCGCAAACGGCGAAACGCTTTGACTCGGTGAGTTTCGCGGCATTCCGACTTCGATGCCCCGGTTGCCGAAATTCAGTTGCCTTTGAATTTCGGGTGATCCCTCTTGAGCATGTATGCTTCTGCTACTTGTTCTACATCAGACTTCTTCCGCAAACGGCGAAACGCTTTGACTCGGTGAGTTTCGCGGCATTCCGACTTCGATGCCCCGGTTGCCGAAATTCAGTTGCCTTTGAATTTCGGGTGATCCCTCTTGAGCATGTATGCTTCTGCTACTTGTTCTACATCAGACTTCCTTCCGCAAACGGCGAAACGCTTTGACTCGGTGAGTTTCGCGGCATTCCGACTTCGATGCCCCGGTTGCCGAAATTCAGTTGCCTTTGAATTTCGGGTGATCCCTCTTGAGCATGTATGCTTCTGCTACTTGTTCTACATCAGACTTCTTCCGCAAACGGCGAAACGCTTTGACTCGGTGAGTTTCGCGGCATTCCGACTTCGATGCCCCGGTTGCCGAAATTCAGTTGCCTTTGAATTTCGGGTGATCCCTCTTGAGCATGTATGCTTCTGCTACTTGTTCTACATCAGACTTCTTCCGCAAACGGCGAAACGCTTTGACTCGGTGAGTTTCGCGGCATTCCGACTTCGATGCCCCGGTTGCCGAAATTCAGTTGCCTTTGAATTTCGGGTGATCCCTCTTGAGCATGTATGCTTCTGCTACTTGTTCTACATCAGACTTCTTCCGCAAACGGCGAAACGCTTTGACTCGGTGAGTTTCGCGGCATTCCGACTTCGATGCCCCGGTTGCCGAAATTCAGTTGCCTTTGAATTTCGGGTGATCCCTCTTGAGCATGTATGCTTCTGCTACTTGTTCTACATCAGACTTCTTCCGCAAACGGCGAAACGCTTTGACTCGGTGAGTTTCGCGGCATTCCGACTTCGATGCCCCGGTTGCCGAAATTCAGTTGCCTTTGAATTTCGGGTGATCCCTCTTGAGCATGTATGCTTCTGCTACTTGTTCTACATCAGACTTCCTTCCGCAAACGGCGAAACGCTTTGACTCGGTGAGTTTCGCGGCATTCCGACTTCGATGCCCCGGTTGCCGAAATTCAGTTGCCTTTGAATTTCGGGTGATCCCTCTTGAGCATGTATGCTTCTGCTACTTGTTCTACATCAGACTTCTTCCGCAAACGGCGAAACGCTTTGACTCGGTGAGTTTCGCGGCATTCCGACTTCGATGCCCCGGTTGCCGAAATTCAGTTGCCTTTGAATTTCGGGTGATCCCTCTTGAGCATGTATGCTTCTGCTACTTGTTCTACATCAGACTTCCTTCCGCAAACGGCGAAACGCTTTGACTCGGTGAGTTTCGCGGCATTCCGACTTCGATGCCCCGGTTGCCGAAATTCAGTTGCCTTTGAATTTCGGGTGATCCCTCTTGAGCATGTATGCTTCTGCTACTTGTTCTACATCAGACTTCCTTCCGCAAACGGCGAAACGCTTTGACTCGGTGAGTTTCGCGGCATTCCGACTTCGATGCCCCGGTTGCCGAAATTCAGTTGCCTTTGAATTTCGGGTGATCCCTCTTGAGCATGTATGCTTCTGCTACTTGTTCTACATCAGACTTCTTCCGCAAACGGCGAAACGCTTTGACTCGGTGAGTTTCGCGGCATTCCGACTTCGATGCCCCGGTTGCCGAAATTCAGTTGCCTTTGAATTTCGGGTGATCCCTCTTGAGCATGTATGCTTCTGCTACTTGTTCTACATCAGACTTCCTTCCGCAAACGGCGAAACGCTTTGACTCGGTGAGTTTCGCGGCATTCCGACTTCGATGCCCCGGTTGCCGAAATTCAGTTGCCTTTGAATTTCGGGTGATCCCTCTTGAGCATGTATGCTTCTGCTACTTGTTCTACATCAGACTTCTTCCGCAAACGGCGAAACGCTTTGACTCGGTGAGTTTCGCGGCATTCCGACTTCGATGCCCCGGTTGCCGAAATTCAGTTGCCTTTGAATTTCGGGTGATCCCTCTTGAGCATGTATGCTTCTGCTACTTGTTCTACATCAGACTTCCTTCCGCAAACGGCGAAACGCTTTGACTCGGTGAGTTTCGCGGCATTCCGACTTCGATGCCCCGGTTGCCGAAATTCAGTTGCCTTTGAATTTCGGGTGATCCCTCTTGAGCATGTATGCTTCTGCTACTTGTTCTACATCAGACTTCTTCCGCAAACGGCGAAACGCTTTGACTCGGTGAGTTTCGCGGCATTCCGACTTCGATGCCCCGGTTGCCGAAATTCAGTTGCCTTTGAATTTCGGGTGATCCCTCTTGAGCATGTATGCTTCTGCTACTTGTTCTACATCAGACTTCCTTCCGCAAACGGCGAAACGCTTTGACTCGGTGAGTTTCGCGGCATTCCGACTTCGATGCCCCGGTTGCCGAAATTCAGTTGCCTTTGAATTTCGGGTGATCCCTCTTGAGCATGTATGCTTCTGCTACTTGTTCTACATCAGACTTCCTTCCGCAAACGGCGAAACGCTTTGACTCGGTGAGTTTCGCGGCATTCCGACTTCGATGCCCCGGTTGCCGAAATTCAGTTGCCTTTGAATTTCGGGTGATCCCTCTTGAGCATGTATGCTTCTGCTACTTGTTCTACATCAGACTTCTTCCGCAAACGGCGAAACGCTTTGACTCGGTGAGTTTCGCGGCATTCCGACTTCGATGCCCCGGTTGCCGAAATTCAGTTGCCTTTGAATTTCGGGTGATCCCTCTTGAGCATGTATGCTTCTGCTACTTGTTCTACATCAGACTTCCTTCCGCAAACGGCGAAACGCTTTGACTCGGTGAGTTTCGCGGCATTCCGACTTCGATGCCCCGGTTGCCGAAATTCAGTTGCCTTTGAATTTCGGGTGATCCCTCTTGAGCATGTATGCTTCTGCTACTTGTTCTACATCAGACTTTCTTCCGCAAACGGCGAAACGCTTTGACTCGGTGAGTTTCGCGGCATTCCGACTTCGATGCCCCGGTTGCCGAAATTCAGTTGCCTTTGAATTTCGGGTGATCCCTCTTGAGCATGTATGCTTCTGCTACTTGTTCTACATCAGACTTCCTTCCGCAAACGGCGAAACGCTTTGACTCGGTGAGTTTCGCGGCATTCCGACTTCGATGCCCCGGTTGCCGAAATTCAGTTGCCTTTGAATTTCGGGTGATCCCTCTTGAGCATGTATGCTTCTGCTACTTGTTCTACATCAGACTTCCTTCCGCAAACGGCGAAACGCTTTGACTCGGTGAGTTTCGCGGCATTCCGACTTCGATGCCCCGGTTGCCGAAATTCAGTTGCCTTTGAATTTCGGGTGATCCCTCTTGAGCATGTATGCTTCTGCTACTTGTTCTACATCAGACTTCTTCCGCAAACGGCGAAACGCTTTGACTCGGTGAGTTTCGCGGCATTCCGACTTCGATGCCCCGGTTGCCGAAATTCAGTTGCCTTTGAATTTCGGGTGATCCCTCTTGAGCATGTATGCTTCTGCTACTTGTTCTACATCAGACTTCTTCCGCAAACGGCGAAACGCTTTGACTCGGTGAGTTTCGCGGCATTCCGACTTCGATGCCCCGGTTGCCGAAATTCAGTTGCCTTTGAATTTCGGGTGATCCCTCTTGAGCATGTATGCTTCTGCTACTTGTTCTACATCAGACTTCTTCCGCAAACGGCGAAACGCTTTGACTCGGTGAGTTTCGCGGCATTCCGACTTCGATGCCCCGGTTGCCGAAATTCAGTTGCCTTTGAATTTCGGGTGATCCCTCTTGAGCATGTATGCTTCTGCTACTTGTTCTACATCAGACTTCCTTCCGCAAACGGCGAAACGCTTTGACTCGGTGAGTTTCGCGGCATTCCGACTTCGATGCCCCGGTTGCCGAAATTCAGTTGCCTTTGAATTTCGGGTGATCCCTCTTGAGCATGTATGCTTCTGCTACTTGTTCTACATCAGACTTCTTCCGCAAACGGCGAAACGCTTTGACTCGGTGAGTTTCGCGGCATTCCGACTTCGATGCCCCGGTTGCCGAAATTCAGTTGCCTTTGAATTTCGGGTGATCCCTCTTGAGCATGTATGCTTCTGCTACTTGTTCTACATCAGACTTCCTTCCGCAAACGGCGAAACGCTTTGACTCGGTGAGTTTCGCGGCATTCCGACTTCGATGCCCCGGTTGCCGAAATTCAGTTGCCTTTGAATTTCGGGTGATCCCTCTTGAGCATGTATGCTTCTGCTACTTGTTCTACATCAGACTTCCTTCCGCAAACGGCGAAACGCTTTGACTCGGTGAGTTTCGCGGCATTCCGACTTCGATGCCCCGGTTGCCGAAATTCAGTTGCCTTTGAATTTCGGGTGATCCCTCTTGAGCATGTATGCTTCTGCTACTTGTTCTACATCAGACTTCCTTCCGCAAACGGCGAAACGCTTTGACTCGGTGAGTTTCGCGGCATTCCGACTTCGATGCCCCGGTTGCCGAAATTCAGTTGCCTTTGAATTTCGGGTGATCCCTCTTGAGCATGTATGCTTCTGCTACTTGTTCTACATCAGACTTCCTTCCGCAAACGGCGAAACGCTTTGACTCGGTGAGTTTCGCGGCATTCCGACTTCGATGCCCCGGTTGCCGAAATTCAGTTGCCTTTGAATTTCGGGTGATCCCTCTTGAGCATGTATGCTTCTGCTACTTGTTCTACATCAGACTTCTTCCGCAAACGGCGAAACGCTTTGACTCGGTGAGTTTCGCGGCATTCCGACTTCGATGCCCCGGTTGCCGAAATTCAGTTGCCTTTGAATTTCGGGTGATCCCTCTTGAGCATGTATGCTTCTGCTACTTGTTCTACATCAGACTTCTTCCGCAAACGGCGAAACGCTTTGACTCGGTGAGTTTCGCGGCATTCCGACTTCGATGCCCCGGTTGCCGAAATTCAGTTGCCTTTGAATTTCGGGTGATCCCTCTTGAGCATGTATGCTTCTGCTACTTGTTCTACATCAGACTTCTTCCGCAAACGGCGAAACGCTTTGACTCGGTGAGTTTCGCGGCATTCCGACTTCGATGCCCCGGTTGCCGAAATTCAGTTGCCTTTGAATTTCGGGTGATCCCTCTTGAGCATGTATGCTTCTGCTACTTGTTCTACATCAGACTTCTTCCGCAAACGGCGAAACGCTTTGACTCGGTGAGTTTCGCGGCATTCCGACTTCGATGCCCCGGTTGCCGAAATTCAGTTGCCTTTGAATTTCGGGTGATCCCTCTTGAGCATGTATGCTTCTGCTACTTGTTCTACATCAGACTTCTTCCGCAAACGGCGAAACGCTTTGACTCGGTGAGTTTCGCGGCATTCCGACTTCGATGCCCCGGTTGCCGAAATTCAGTTGCCTTTGAATTTCGGGTGATCCCTCTTGAGCATGTATGCTTCTGCTACTTGTTCTACATCAGACTTCCTTCCGCAAACGGCGAAACGCTTTGACTCGGTGAGTTTCGCGGCATTCCGACTTCGATGCCCCGGTTGCCGAAATTCAGTTGCCTTTGAATTTCGGGTGATCCCTCTTGAGCATGTATGCTTCTGCTACTTGTTCTACATCAGACTTCTTCCGCAAACGGCGAAACGCTTTGACTCGGTGAGTTTCGCGGCATTCCGACTTCGATGCCCCGGTTGCCGAAATTCAGTTGCCTTTGAATTTCGGGTGATCCCTCTTGAGCATGTATGCTTCTGCTACTTGTTCTACATCAGACTTCTTCCGCAAACGGCGAAACGCTTTGACTCGGTGAGTTTCGCGGCATTCCGACTTCGATGCCCCGGTTGCCGAAATTCAGTTGCCTTTGAATTTCGGGTGATCCCTCTTGAGCATGTATGCTTCTGCTACTTGTTCTACATCAGACTTCTTCCGCAAACGGCGAAACGCTTTGACTCGGTGAGTTTCGCGGCATTCCGACTTCGATGCCCCGGTTGCCGAAATTCAGTTGCCTTTGAATTTCGGGTGATCCCTCTTGAGCATGTATGCTTCTGCTACTTGTTCTACATCAGACTTCCTTCCGCAAACGGCGAAACGCTTTGACTCGGTGAGTTTCGCGGCATTCCGACTTCGATGCCCCGGTTGCCGAAATTCAGTTGCCTTTGAATTTCGGGTGATCCCTCTTGAGCATGTATGCTTCTGCTACTTGTTCTACATCAGACTTCTTCCGCAAACGGCGAAACGCTTTGACTCGGTGAGTTTCGCGGCATTCCGACTTCGATGCCCCGGTTGCCGAAATTCAGTTGCCTTTGAATTTCGGGTGATCCCTCTTGAGCATGTATGCTTCTGCTACTTGTTCTACATCAGACTTCCTTCCGCAAACGGCGAAACGCTTTGACTCGGTGAGTTTCGCGGCATTCCGACTTCGATGCCCCGGTTGCCGAAATTCAGTTGCCTTTGAATTTCGGGTGATCCCTCTTGAGCATGTATGCTTCTGCTACTTGTTCTACATCAGACTTCCTTCCGCAAACGGCGAAACGCTTTGACTCGGTGAGTTTCGCGGCATTCCGACTTCGATGCCCCGGTTGCCGAAATTCAGTTGCCTTTGAATTTCGGGTGATCCCTCTTGAGCATGTATGCTTCTGCTACTTGTTCTACATCAGACTTCCTTCCGCAAACGGCGAAACGCTTTGACTCGGTGAGTTTCGCGGCATTCCGACTTCGATGCCCCGGTTGCCGAAATTCAGTTGCCTTTGAATTTCGGGTGATCCCTCTTGAGCATGTATGCTTCTGCTACTTGTTCTACATCAGACTTCCTTCCGCAAACGGCGAAACGCTTTGACTCGGTGAGTTTCGCGGCATTCCGACTTCGATGCCCCGGTTGCCGAAATTCAGTTGCCTTTGAATTTCGGGTGATCCCTCTTGAGCATGTATGCTTCTGCTACTTGTTCTACATCAGACTTTCTTCCGCAAACGGCGAAACGCTTTGACTCGGTGAGTTTCGCGGCATTCCGACTTCGATGCCCCGGTTGCCGAAATTCAGTTGCCTTTGAATTTCGGGTGATCCCTCTTGAGCATGTATGCTTCTGCTACTTGTTCTACATCAGACTTCCTTCCGCAAACGGCGAAACGCTTTGACTCGGTGAGTTTCGCGGCATTCCGACTTCGATGCCCCGGTTGCCGAAATTCAGTTGCCTTTGAATTTCGGGTGATCCCTCTTGAGCATGTATGCTTCTGCTACTTGTTCTACATCAGACTTCCTTCCGCAAACGGCGAAACGCTTTGACTCGGTGAGTTTCGCGGCATTCCGACTTCGATGCCCCGGTTGCCGAAATTCAGTTGCCTTTGAATTTCGGGTGATCCCTCTTGAGCATGTATGCTTCTGCTACTTGTTCTACATCAGACTTTCTTCCGCAAACGGCGAAACGCTTTGACTCGGTGAGTTTCGCGGCATTCCGACTTCGATGCCCCGGTTGCCGAAATTCAGTTGCCTTTGAATTTCGGGTGATCCCTCTTGAGCATGTATGCTTCTGCTACTTGTTCTACATCAGACTTCTTCCGCAAACGGCGAAACGCTTTGACTCGGTGAGTTTCGCGGCATTCCGACTTCGATGCCCCGGTTGCCGAAATTCAGTTGCCTTTGAATTTCGGGTGATCCCTCTTGAGCATGTATGCTTCTGCTACTTGTTCTACATCAGACTTCCTTCCGCAAACGGCGAAACGCTTTGACTCGGTGAGTTTCGCGGCATTCCGACTTCGATGCCCCGGTTGCCGAAATTCAGTTGCCTTTGAATTTCGGGTGATCCCTCTTGAGCATGTATGCTTCTGCTACTTGTTCTACATCAGACTTCTTCCGCAAACGGCGAAACGCTTTGACTCGGTGAGTTTCGCGGCATTCCGACTTCGATGCCCCGGTTGCCGAAATTCAGTTGCCTTTGAATTTCGGGTGATCCCTCTTGAGCATGTATGCTTCTGCTACTTGTTCTACATCAGACTTCTTCCGCAAACGGCGAAACGCTTTGACTCGGTGAGTTTCGCGGCATTCCGACTTCGATGCCCCGGTTGCCGAAATTCAGTTGCCTTTGAATTTCGGGTGATCCCTCTTGAGCATGTATGCTTCTGCTACTTGTTCTACATCAGACTTCCTTCCGCAAACGGCGAAACGCTTTGACTCGGTGAGTTTCGCGGCATTCCGACTTCGATGCCCCGGTTGCCGAAATTCAGTTGCCTTTGAATTTCGGGTGATCCCTCTTGAGCATGTATGCTTCTGCTACTTGTTCTACATCAGACTTCCTTCCGCAAACGGCGAAACGCTTTGACTCGGTGAGTTTCGCGGCATTCCGACTTCGATGCCCCGGTTGCCGAAATTCAGTTGCCTTTGAATTTCGGGTGATCCCTCTTGAGCATGTATGCTTCTGCTACTTGTTCTACATCAGACTTCCTTCCGCAAACGGCGAAACGCTTTGACTCGGTGAGTTTCGCGGCATTCCGACTTCGATGCCCCGGTTGCCGAAATTCAGTTGCCTTTGAATTTCGGGTGATCCCTCTTGAGCATGTATGCTTCTGCTACTTGTTCTACATCAGACTTCCTTCCGCAAACGGCGAAACGCTTTGACTCGGTGAGTTTCGCGGCATTCCGACTTCGATGCCCCGGTTGCCGAAATTCAGTTGCCTTTGAATTTCGGGTGATCCCTCTTGAGCATGTATGCTTCTGCTACTTGTTCTACATCAGACTTCTTCCGCAAACGGCGAAACGCTTTGACTCGGTGAGTTTCGCGGCATTCCGACTTCGATGCCCCGGTTGCCGAAATTCAGTTGCCTTTGAATTTCGGGTGATCCCTCTTGAGCATGTATGCTTCTGCTACTTGTTCTACATCAGACTTCCTTCCGCAAACGGCGAAACGCTTTGACTCGGTGAGTTTCGCGGCATTCCGACTTCGATGCCCCGGTTGCCGAAATTCAGTTGCCTTTGAATTTCGGGTGATCCCTCTTGAGCATGTATGCTTCTGCTACTTGTTCTACATCAGACTTCTTCCGCAAACGGCGAAACGCTTTGACTCGGTGAGTTTCGCGGCATTCCGACTTCGATGCCCCGGTTGCCGAAATTCAGTTGCCTTTGAATTTCGGGTGATCCCTCTTGAGCATGTATGCTTCTGCTACTTGTTCTACATCAGACTTCTTCCGCAAACGGCGAAACGCTTTGACTCGGTGAGTTTCGCGGCATTCCGACTTCGATGCCCCGGTTGCCGAAATTCAGTTGCCTTTGAATTTCGGGTGATCCCTCTTGAGCATGTATGCTTCTGCTACTTGTTCTACATCAGACTTCCTTCCGCAAACGGCGAAACGCTTTGACTCGGTGAGTTTCGCGGCATTCCGACTTCGATGCCCCGGTTGCCGAAATTCAGTTGCCTTTGAATTTCGGGTGATCCCTCTTGAGCATGTATGCTTCTGCTACTTGTTCTACATCAGACTTCCTTCCGCAAACGGCGAAACGCTTTGACTCGGTGAGTTTCGCGGCATTCCGACTTCGATGCCCCGGTTGCCGAAATTCAGTTGCCTTTGAATTTCGGGTGATCCCTCTTGAGCATGTATGCTTCTGCTACTTGTTCTACATCAGACTTCCTTCCGCAAACGGCGAAACGCTTTGACTCGGTGAGTTTCGCGGCATTCCGACTTCGATGCCCCGGTTGCCGAAATTCAGTTGCCTTTGAATTTCGGGTGATCCCTCTTGAGCATGTATGCTTCTGCTACTTGTTCTACATCAGACTTCCTTCCGCAAACGGCGAAACGCTTTGACTCGGTGAGTTTCGCGGCATTCCGACTTCGATGCCCCGGTTGCCGAAATTCAGTTGCCTTTGAATTTCGGGTGATCCCTCTTGAGCATGTATGCTTCTGCTACTTGTTCTACATCAGACTTCCTTCCGCAAACGGCGAAACGCTTTGACTCGGTGAGTTTCGCGGCATTCCGACTTCGATGCCCCGGTTGCCGAAATTCAGTTGCCTTTGAATTTCGGGTGATCCCTCTTGAGCATGTATGCTTCTGCTACTTGTTCTACATCAGACTTCTTCCGCAAACGGCGAAACGCTTTGACTCGGTGAGTTTCGCGGCATTCCGACTTCGATGCCCCGGTTGCCGAAATTCAGTTGCCTTTGAATTTCGGGTGATCCCTCTTGAGCATGTATGCTTCTGCTACTTGTTCTACATCAGACTTCCTTCCGCAAACGGCGAAACGCTTTGACTCGGTGAGTTTCGCGGCATTCCGACTTCGATGCCCCGGTTGCCGAAATTCAGTTGCCTTTGAATTTCGGGTGATCCCTCTTGAGCATGTATGCTTCTGCTACTTGTTCTACATCAGACTTCTTCCGCAAACGGCGAAACGCTTTGACTCGGTGAGTTTCGCGGCATTCCGACTTCGATGCCCCGGTTGCCGAAATTCAGTTGCCTTTGAATTTCGGGTGATCCCTCTTGAGCATGTATGCTTCTGCTACTTGTTCTACATCAGACTTCCTTCCGCAAACGGCGAAACGCTTTGACTCGGTGAGTTTCGCGGCATTCCGACTTCGATGCCCCGGTTGCCGAAATTCAGTTGCCTTTGAATTTCGGGTGATCCCTCTTGAGCATGTATGCTTCTGCTACTTGTTCTACATCAGACTTCTTCCGCAAACGGCGAAACGCTTTGACTCGGTGAGTTTCGCGGCATTCCGACTTCGATGCCCCGGTTGCCGAAATTCAGTTGCCTTTGAATTTCGGGTGATCCCTCTTGAGCATGTATGCTTCTGCTACTTGTTCTACATCAGACTTCTTCCGCAAACGGCGAAACGCTTTGACTCGGTGAGTTTCGCGGCATTCCGACTTCGATGCCCCGGTTGCCGAAATTCAGTTGCCTTTGAATTTCGGGTGATCCCTCTTGAGCATGTATGCTTCTGCTACTTGTTCTACATCAGACTTTCTTCCGCAAACGGCGAAACGCTTTGACTCGGTGAGTTTCGCGGCATTCCGACTTCGATGCCCCGGTTGCCGAAATTCAGTTGCCTTTGAATTTCGGGTGATCCCTCTTGAGCATGTATGCTTCTGCTACTTGTTCTACATCAGACTTCTTCCGCAAACGGCGAAACGCTTTGACTCGGTGAGTTTCGCGGCATTCCGACTTCGATGCCCCGGTTGCCGAAATTCAGTTGCCTTTGAATTTCGGGTGATCCCTCTTGAGCATGTATGCTTCTGCTACTTGTTCTACATCAGACTTCTTCCGCAAACGGCGAAACGCTTTGACTCGGTGAGTTTCGCGGCATTCCGACTTCGATGCCCCGGTTGCCGAAATTCAGTTGCCTTTGAATTTCGGGTGATCCCTCTTGAGCATGTATGCTTCTGCTACTTGTTCTACATCAGACTTCTTCCGCAAACGGCGAAACGCTTTGACTCGGTGAGTTTCGCGGCATTCCGACTTCGATGCCCCGGTTGCCGAAATTCAGTTGCCTTTGAATTTCGGGTGATCCCTCTTGAGCATGTATGCTTCTGCTACTTGTTCTACATCAGACTTCCTTCCGCAAACGGCGAAACGCTTTGACTCGGTGAGTTTCGCGGCATTCCGACTTCGATGCCCCGGTTGCCGAAATTCAGTTGCCTTTGAATTTCGGGTGATCCCTCTTGAGCATGTATGCTTCTGCTACTTGTTCTACATCAGACTTCCTTCCGCAAACGGCGAAACGCTTTGACTCGGTGAGTTTCGCGGCATTCCGACTTCGATGCCCCGGTTGCCGAAATTCAGTTGCCTTTGAATTTCGGGTGATCCCTCTTGAGCATGTATGCTTCTGCTACTTGTTCTACATCAGACTTCTTCCGCAAACGGCGAAACGCTTTGACTCGGTGAGTTTCGCGGCATTCCGACTTCGATGCCCCGGTTGCCGAAATTCAGTTGCCTTTGAATTTCGGGTGATCCCTCTTGAGCATGTATGCTTCTGCTACTTGTTCTACATCAGACTTTCTTCCGCAAACGGCGAAACGCTTTGACTCGGTGAGTTTCGCGGCATTCCGACTTCGATGCCCCGGTTGCCGAAATTCAGTTGCCTTTGAATTTCGGGTGATCCCTCTTGAGCATGTATGCTTCTGCTACTTGTTCTACATCAGACTTCCTTCCGCAAACGGCGAAACGCTTTGACTCGGTGAGTTTCGCGGCATTCCGACTTCGATGCCCCGGTTGCCGAAATTCAGTTGCCTTTGAATTTCGGGTGATCCCTCTTGAGCATGTATGCTTCTGCTACTTGTTCTACATCAGACTTCCTTCCGCAAACGGCGAAACGCTTTGACTCGGTGAGTTTCGCGGCATTCCGACTTCGATGCCCCGGTTGCCGAAATTCAGTTGCCTTTGAATTTCGGGTGATCCCTCTTGAGCATGTATGCTTCTGCTACTTGTTCTACATCAGACTTCCTTCCGCAAACGGCGAAACGCTTTGACTCGGTGAGTTTCGCGGCATTCCGACTTCGATGCCCCGGTTGCCGAAATTCAGTTGCCTTTGAATTTCGGGTGATCCCTCTTGAGCATGTATGCTTCTGCTACTTGTTCTACATCAGACTTCCTTCCGCAAACGGCGAAACGCTTTGACTCGGTGAGTTTCGCGGCATTCCGACTTCGATGCCCCGGTTGCCGAAATTCAGTTGCCTTTGAATTTCGGGTGATCCCTCTTGAGCATGTATGCTTCTGCTACTTGTTCTACATCAGACTTCCTTCCGCAAACGGCGAAACGCTTTGACTCGGTGAGTTTCGCGGCATTCCGACTTCGATGCCCCGGTTGCCGAAATTCAGTTGCCTTTGAATTTCGGGTGATCCCTCTTGAGCATGTATGCTTCTGCTACTTGTTCTACATCAGACTTCTTCCGCAAACGGCGAAACGCTTTGACTCGGTGAGTTTCGCGGCATTCCGACTTCGATGCCCCGGTTGCCGAAATTCAGTTGCCTTTGAATTTCGGGTGATCCCTCTTGAGCATGTATGCTTCTGCTACTTGTTCTACATCAGACTTCTTCCGCAAACGGCGAAACGCTTTGACTCGGTGAGTTTCGCGGCATTCCGACTTCGATGCCCCGGTTGCCGAAATTCAGTTGCCTTTGAATTTCGGGTGATCCCTCTTGAGCATGTATGCTTCTGCTACTTGTTCTACATCAGACTTCCTTCCGCAAACGGCGAAACGCTTTGACTCGGTGAGTTTCGCGGCATTCCGACTTCGATGCCCCGGTTGCCGAAATTCAGTTGCCTTTGAATTTCGGGTGATCCCTCTTGAGCATGTATGCTTCTGCTACTTGTTCTACATCAGACTTCCTTCCGCAAACGGCGAAACGCTTTGACTCGGTGAGTTTCGCGGCATTCCGACTTCGATGCCCCGGTTGCCGAAATTCAGTTGCCTTTGAATTTCGGGTGATCCCTCTTGAGCATGTATGCTTCTGCTACTTGTTCTACATCAGACTTCTTCCGCAAACGGCGAAACGCTTTGACTCGGTGAGTTTCGCGGCATTCCGACTTCGATGCCCCGGTTGCCGAAATTCAGTTGCCTTTGAATTTCGGGTGATCCCTCTTGAGCATGTATGCTTCTGCTACTTGTTCTACATCAGACTTCCTTCCGCAAACGGCGAAACGCTTTGACTCGGTGAGTTTCGCGGCATTCCGACTTCGATGCCCCGGTTGCCGAAATTCAGTTGCCTTTGAATTTCGGGTGATCCCTCTTGAGCATGTATGCTTCTGCTACTTGTTCTACATCAGACTTCCTTCCGCAAACGGCGAAACGCTTTGACTCGGTGAGTTTCGCGGCATTCCGACTTCGATGCCCCGGTTGCCGAAATTCAGTTGCCTTTGAATTTCGGGTGATCCCTCTTGAGCATGTATGCTTCTGCTACTTGTTCTACATCAGACTTCCTTCCGCAAACGGCGAAACGCTTTGACTCGGTGAGTTTCGCGGCATTCCGACTTCGATGCCCCGGTTGCCGAAATTCAGTTGCCTTTGAATTTCGGGTGATCCCTCTTGAGCATGTATGCTTCTGCTACTTGTTCTACATCAGACTTCTTCCGCAAACGGCGAAACGCTTTGACTCGGTGAGTTTCGCGGCATTCCGACTTCGATGCCCCGGTTGCCGAAATTCAGTTGCCTTTGAATTTCGGGTGATCCCTCTTGAGCATGTATGCTTCTGCTACTTGTTCTACATCAGACTTCCTTCCGCAAACGGCGAAACGCTTTGACTCGGTGAGTTTCGCGGCATTCCGACTTCGATGCCCCGGTTGCCGAAATTCAGTTGCCTTTGAATTTCGGGTGATCCCTCTTGAGCATGTATGCTTCTGCTACTTGTTCTACATCAGACTTCCTTCCGCAAACGGCGAAACGCTTTGACTCGGTGAGTTTCGCGGCATTCCGACTTCGATGCCCCGGTTGCCGAAATTCAGTTGCCTTTGAATTTCGGGTGATCCCTCTTGAGCATGTATGCTTCTGCTACTTGTTCTACATCAGACTTCCTTCCGCAAACGGCGAAACGCTTTGACTCGGTGAGTTTCGCGGCATTCCGACTTCGATGCCCCGGTTGCCGAAATTCAGTTGCCTTTGAATTTCGGGTGATCCCTCTTGAGCATGTATGCTTCTGCTACTTGTTCTACATCAGACTTCCTTCCGCAAACGGCGAAACGCTTTGACTCGGTGAGTTTCGCGGCATTCCGACTTCGATGCCCCGGTTGCCGAAATTCAGTTGCCTTTGAATTTCGGGTGATCCCTCTTGAGCATGTATGCTTCTGCTACTTGTTCTACATCAGACTTCTTCCGCAAACGGCGAAACGCTTTGACTCGGTGAGTTTCGCGGCATTCCGACTTCGATGCCCCGGTTGCCGAAATTCAGTTGCCTTTGAATTTCGGGTGATCCCTCTTGAGCATGTATGCTTCTGCTACTTGTTCTACATCAGACTTCCTTCCGCAAACGGCGAAACGCTTTGACTCGGTGAGTTTCGCGGCATTCCGACTTCGATGCCCCGGTTGCCGAAATTCAGTTGCCTTTGAATTTCGGGTGATCCCTCTTGAGCATGTATGCTTCTGCTACTTGTTCTACATCAGACTTCCTTCCGCAAACGGCGAAACGCTTTGACTCGGTGAGTTTCGCGGCATTCCGACTTCGATGCCCCGGTTGCCGAAATTCAGTTGCCTTTGAATTTCGGGTGATCCCTCTTGAGCATGTATGCTTCTGCTACTTGTTCTACATCAGACTTCCTTCCGCAAACGGCGAAACGCTTTGACTCGGTGAGTTTCGCGGCATTCCGACTTCGATGCCCCGGTTGCCGAAATTCAGTTGCCTTTGAATTTCGGGTGATCCCTCTTGAGCATGTATGCTTCTGCTACTTGTTCTACATCAGACTTCTTCCGCAAACGGCGAAACGCTTTGACTCGGTGAGTTTCGCGGCATTCCGACTTCGATGCCCCGGTTGCCGAAATTCAGTTGCCTTTGAATTTCGGGTGATCCCTCTTGAGCATGTATGCTTCTGCTACTTGTTCTACATCAGACTTCCTTCCGCAAACGGCGAAACGCTTTGACTCGGTGAGTTTCGCGGCATTCCGACTTCGATGCCCCGGTTGCCGAAATTCAGTTGCCTTTGAATTTCGGGTGATCCCTCTTGAGCATGTATGCTTCTGCTACTTGTTCTACATCAGACTTCTTCCGCAAACGGCGAAACGCTTTGACTCGGTGAGTTTCGCGGCATTCCGACTTCGATGCCCCGGTTGCCGAAATTCAGTTGCCTTTGAATTTCGGGTGATCCCTCTTGAGCATGTATGCTTCTGCTACTTGTTCTACATCAGACTTCCTTCCGCAAACGGCGAAACGCTTTGACTCGGTGAGTTTCGCGGCATTCCGACTTCGATGCCCCGGTTGCCGAAATTCAGTTGCCTTTGAATTTCGGGTGATCCCTCTTGAGCATGTATGCTTCTGCTACTTGTTCTACATCAGACTTTCTTCCGCAAACGGCGAAACGCTTTGACTCGGTGAGTTTCGCGGCATTCCGACTTCGATGCCCCGGTTGCCGAAATTCAGTTGCCTTTGAATTTCGGGTGATCCCTCTTGAGCATGTATGCTTCTGCTACTTGTTCTACATCAGACTTCCTTCCGCAAACGGCGAAACGCTTTGACTCGGTGAGTTTCGCGGCATTCCGACTTCGATGCCCCGGTTGCCGAAATTCAGTTGCCTTTGAATTTCGGGTGATCCCTCTTGAGCATGTATGCTTCTGCTACTTGTTCTACATCAGACTTCTTCCGCAAACGGCGAAACGCTTTGACTCGGTGAGTTTCGCGGCATTCCGACTTCGATGCCCCGGTTGCCGAAATTCAGTTGCCTTTGAATTTCGGGTGATCCCTCTTGAGCATGTATGCTTCTGCTACTTGTTCTACATCAGACTTCTTCCGCAAACGGCGAAACGCTTTGACTCGGTGAGTTTCGCGGCATTCCGACTTCGATGCCCCGGTTGCCGAAATTCAGTTGCCTTTGAATTTCGGGTGATCCCTCTTGAGCATGTATGCTTCTGCTACTTGTTCTACATCAGACTTCCTTCCGCAAACGGCGAAACGCTTTGACTCGGTGAGTTTCGCGGCATTCCGACTTCGATGCCCCGGTTGCCGAAATTCAGTTGCCTTTGAATTTCGGGTGATCCCTCTTGAGCATGTATGCTTCTGCTACTTGTTCTACATCAGACTTCCTTCCGCAAACGGCGAAACGCTTTGACTCGGTGAGTTTCGCGGCATTCCGACTTCGATGCCCCGGTTGCCGAAATTCAGTTGCCTTTGAATTTCGGGTGATCCCTCTTGAGCATGTATGCTTCTGCTACTTGTTCTACATCAGACTTCTTCCGCAAACGGCGAAACGCTTTGACTCGGTGAGTTTCGCGGCATTCCGACTTCGATGCCCCGGTTGCCGAAATTCAGTTGCCTTTGAATTTCGGGTGATCCCTCTTGAGCATGTATGCTTCTGCTACTTGTTCTACATCAGACTTCTTCCGCAAACGGCGAAACGCTTTGACTCGGTGAGTTTCGCGGCATTCCGACTTCGATGCCCCGGTTGCCGAAATTCAGTTGCCTTTGAATTTCGGGTGATCCCTCTTGAGCATGTATGCTTCTGCTACTTGTTCTACATCAGACTTCTTCCGCAAACGGCGAAACGCTTTGACTCGGTGAGTTTCGCGGCATTCCGACTTCGATGCCCCGGTTGCCGAAATTCAGTTGCCTTTGAATTTCGGGTGATCCCTCTTGAGCATGTATGCTTCTGCTACTTGTTCTACATCAGACTTCTTCCGCAAACGGCGAAACGCTTTGACTCGGTGAGTTTCGCGGCATTCCGACTTCGATGCCCCGGTTGCCGAAATTCAGTTGCCTTTGAATTTCGGGTGATCCCTCTTGAGCATGTATGCTTCTGCTACTTGTTCTACATCAGACTTCCTTCCGCAAACGGCGAAACGCTTTGACTCGGTGAGTTTCGCGGCATTCCGACTTCGATGCCCCGGTTGCCGAAATTCAGTTGCCTTTGAATTTCGGGTGATCCCTCTTGAGCATGTATGCTTCTGCTACTTGTTCTACATCAGACTTCCTTCCGCAAACGGCGAAACGCTTTGACTCGGTGAGTTTCGCGGCATTCCGACTTCGATGCCCCGGTTGCCGAAATTCAGTTGCCTTTGAATTTCGGGTGATCCCTCTTGAGCATGTATGCTTCTGCTACTTGTTCTACATCAGACTTCTTCCGCAAACGGCGAAACGCTTTGACTCGGTGAGTTTCGCGGCATTCCGACTTCGATGCCCCGGTTGCCGAAATTCAGTTGCCTTTGAATTTCGGGTGATCCCTCTTGAGCATGTATGCTTCTGCTACTTGTTCTACATCAGACTTCTTCCGCAAACGGCGAAACGCTTTGACTCGGTGAGTTTCGCGGCATTCCGACTTCGATGCCCCGGTTGCCGAAATTCAGTTGCCTTTGAATTTCGGGTGATCCCTCTTGAGCATGTATGCTTCTGCTACTTGTTCTACATCAGACTTCTTCCGCAAACGGCGAAACGCTTTGACTCGGTGAGTTTCGCGGCATTCCGACTTCGATGCCCCGGTTGCCGAAATTCAGTTGCCTTTGAATTTCGGGTGATCCCTCTTGAGCATGTATGCTTCTGCTACTTGTTCTACATCAGACTTCCTTCCGCAAACGGCGAAACGCTTTGACTCGGTGAGTTTCGCGGCATTCCGACTTCGATGCCCCGGTTGCCGAAATTCAGTTGCCTTTGAATTTCGGGTGATCCCTCTTGAGCATGTATGCTTCTGCTACTTGTTCTACATCAGACTTCCTTCCGCAAACGGCGAAACGCTTTGACTCGGTGAGTTTCGCGGCATTCCGACTTCGATGCCCCGGTTGCCGAAATTCAGTTGCCTTTGAATTTCGGGTGATCCCTCTTGAGCATGTATGCTTCTGCTACTTGTTCTACATCAGACTTCCTTCCGCAAACGGCGAAACGCTTTGACTCGGTGAGTTTCGCGGCATTCCGACTTCGATGCCCCGGTTGCCGAAATTCAGTTGCCTTTGAATTTCGGGTGATCCCTCTTGAGCATGTATGCTTCTGCTACTTGTTCTACATCAGACTTCTTCCGCAAACGGCGAAACGCTTTGACTCGGTGAGTTTCGCGGCATTCCGACTTCGATGCCCCGGTTGCCGAAATTCAGTTGCCTTTGAATTTCGGGTGATCCCTCTTGAGCATGTATGCTTCTGCTACTTGTTCTACATCAGACTTCCTTCCGCAAACGGCGAAACGCTTTGACTCGGTGAGTTTCGCGGCATTCCGACTTCGATGCCCCGGTTGCCGAAATTCAGTTGCCTTTGAATTTCGGGTGATCCCTCTTGAGCATGTATGCTTCTGCTACTTGTTCTACATCAGACTTCTTCCGCAAACGGCGAAACGCTTTGACTCGGTGAGTTTCGCGGCATTCCGACTTCGATGCCCCGGTTGCCGAAATTCAGTTGCCTTTGAATTTCGGGTGATCCCTCTTGAGCATGTATGCTTCTGCTACTTGTTCTACATCAGACTTCCTTCCGCAAACGGCGAAACGCTTTGACTCGGTGAGTTTCGCGGCATTCCGACTTCGATGCCCCGGTTGCCGAAATTCAGTTGCCTTTGAATTTCGGGTGATCCCTCTTGAGCATGTATGCTTCTGCTACTTGTTCTACATCAGACTTCCTTCCGCAAACGGCGAAACGCTTTGACTCGGTGAGTTTCGCGGCATTCCGACTTCGATGCCCCGGTTGCCGAAATTCAGTTGCCTTTGAATTTCGGGTGATCCCTCTTGAGCATGTATGCTTCTGCTACTTGTTCTACATCAGACTTCCTTCCGCAAACGGCGAAACGCTTTGACTCGGTGAGTTTCGCGGCATTCCGACTTCGATGCCCCGGTTGCCGAAATTCAGTTGCCTTTGAATTTCGGGTGATCCCTCTTGAGCATGTATGCTTCTGCTACTTGTTCTACATCAGACTTCTTCCGCAAACGGCGAAACGCTTTGACTCGGTGAGTTTCGCGGCATTCCGACTTCGATGCCCCGGTTGCCGAAATTCAGTTGCCTTTGAATTTCGGGTGATCCCTCTTGAGCATGTATGCTTCTGCTACTTGTTCTACATCAGACTTCTTCCGCAAACGGCGAAACGCTTTGACTCGGTGAGTTTCGCGGCATTCCGACTTCGATGCCCCGGTTGCCGAAATTCAGTTGCCTTTGAATTTCGGGTGATCCCTCTTGAGCATGTATGCTTCTGCTACTTGTTCTACATCAGACTTCCTTCCGCAAACGGCGAAACGCTTTGACTCGGTGAGTTTCGCGGCATTCCGACTTCGATGCCCCGGTTGCCGAAATTCAGTTGCCTTTGAATTTCGGGTGATCCCTCTTGAGCATGTATGCTTCTGCTACTTGTTCTACATCAGACTTCTTCCGCAAACGGCGAAACGCTTTGACTCGGTGAGTTTCGCGGCATTCCGACTTCGATGCCCCGGTTGCCGAAATTCAGTTGCCTTTGAATTTCGGGTGATCCCTCTTGAGCATGTATGCTTCTGCTACTTGTTCTACATCAGACTTTCTTCCGCAAACGGCGAAACGCTTTGACTCGGTGAGTTTCGCGGCATTCCGACTTCGATGCCCCGGTTGCCGAAATTCAGTTGCCTTTGAATTTCGGGTGATCCCTCTTGAGCATGTATGCTTCTGCTACTTGTTCTACATCAGACTTCCTTCCGCAAACGGCGAAACGCTTTGACTCGGTGAGTTTCGCGGCATTCCGACTTCGATGCCCGGTTGCCGAAATTCAGTTGCCTTTGAATTTCGGGTGATCCCTCTTGAGCATGTATGCTTCTGCTACTTGTTCTACATCAGACTTTCTTCCGCAAACGGCGAAACGCTTTGACTCGGTGAGTTTCGCGGCATTCCGACTTCGATGCCCCGGTTGCCGAAATTCAGTTGCCTTTGAATTTCGGGTGATCCCTCTTGAGCATGTATGCTTCTGCTACTTGTTCTACATCAGACTTCCTTCCGCAAACGGCGAAACGCTTTGACTCGGTGAGTTTCGCGGCATTCCGACTTCGATGCCCCGGTTGCCGAAATTCTGTTGCCTTTGAATTTCGGGTGATCCCTCTTGAGCATGTATGCTTCTGCTACTTGTTCTACATCAGACTTCCTTCCGCAAACGGCGAAACGCTTTGACTCGGTGAGTTTCGCGGCATTCCGACTTTGATGCCCCGCGTTGCCGAAATTCAGTTGCCTTTGAATATCGGGTGATCACACTCTTGAGCATGTTTGCTTGTGATACTTGTTCTACATCATACTTCCTTCCGCAAACTGCGAAAACGCTTTGACTCGGGTGAGTTTCGCGGCATTCCGACTTCGATGTCCCGGTTGCCCAATTCAGTGGCCTTTGAATTTCGGGTGATCACTCTAGTGCATGTATGCTTTTGCGCTACTTGTTATACATCTACTTCTTCCGCAAACTGCGAAAGGCTTTGACTCGTTGAGTTTCGCGGCATTTCGACTTCGATACCTCTGGTTTGCCGAAATTCAATTGCCTTGGAATTTCGAGCGTTCCCTCTTGAGCATGTTATGCTTCTGCTACTTGTTCTACATCATACTTCCTTCCGCAAACGGCCGAATCGCTTTGACTCGGTGAGTTTCGCGGCATTCCGACTTCGATGCCCCGGTCTGCCGAAATTCAGATGCCTTTGAATTTCTGCTTATTTTTTTTTTTAGGGGTGATCCCTCTTGAGCATGTATGCTTGTGCTACTTGTTCTAACATCATACTTCCTTCCGCAAAAACTGCGAAACGCTTTGACTCGGTGCGTTTCGTGGGCATTCCGACTTCCGATGTCTCGGTTGCCCAAATTTCAGTTGCCTGTGAATTTCGGGTGATCCCTCTTGTGCATGTATGCTTTTTGTACTTGTTCTACATTCATACTTCCTTCGGCAAACATACGAAAGGCTTTGACTCGTTGATTTTCGCGGTCATTCCGACTTCGCGATCCCTCGGTTTGCCGAAATTCAATTGCCTTTTGAATTTCGGAGTGATCCCTCTTGAGCATGTATGCTTCTGCTACTTGTTCTACATCAGACTTCCTTCCGCAAACGGCGAAAAACGCTTTTGTACTCGGTTGAGTTTCGCGGCATTCCGGACCTTCGATGCCCCGGTTGCCGACGAAAATTCAGTTTGCATTTGTATTTCTGGGTGATCCCTCTTGAGAATGTAATGCTTCTTGCTACTTTGTTTTTTTCTACATCATACTTCCTTCCGCAAACTGGCGAAACGCTTTGACTCGGTGAGTTTCGCGGCATTCCGACTTCGATGCCCCGTTGCCGAAATTCAGTTGCCTTTTGAATTTCGGGTGATCCCTCTTGAGCATGTATGCTTCTGCTACTTGTTCTACATCAGACTTTCTTCCGCAAACGGCGAAACGCTTTGGACTCGGTGAGTTTCGCGGCATTCCGACTTCGATGCCCCGTTGCCGATATTCAGTTGTCTTTGAATTTCGGGTGATCCCTCTTGAGCATGTATGCTTCTGCTACTTGTTCTACATCAGACTTTCTTCCGCAAACGGCGAAACGCTTTGACTCGGTGAGTTTCGCGGCATTCCGACTTCGATGCCCCGTTTGCCGATATTCAGTTGCCCTTGAATTTCGGGTGATCCCTCTTGAGCATTGATGCTTCTGCTACTTGTTCTACATCATACTTTCTTCCGCAAACTGCGAAACGCTTTGACTCGGTGAGTTTCGCGGCATTCCGACTTCGATGCCCGGTGGCCGAAATTCAGTTGCCTTTGAATTTACGGTGATCCCTCTTGAGCATGTATGCTTCTGCTACTTGTTCTACATCATACTTCCATCCGCAAAACGGCGAAACGCTTTGACTGGGTGAGTTTCGCGGCCTTCCGACATCGATGCCCGGTTGCCGAAATTCAGTTGCCTTTGAATTTCGGGTGATCCCTCTTGAGCATGTATGCTTCTGCTACTTGTTCTACATCATACTTCCATCCGCAAACTGCGGAACGCTTTGACTCGGTGATTTTCGCGGCATTCCGACTTCAATGCCCCGGTTGCCCAAATTCAGTTGCCTTTGAATTTCGGGTGATCCCTCTTGAGCCTGTATGCTTTTGCTACTTGTTCTACATCATACTTCCTTCCGCAAACGGCGAAACGCTTTGATCGGTGAGTTTCGCGGCATTCCGACTTCGATGCCCCGGTTGCCGAAATTCAGTTGCCTTTGAATTTCGGGTGATCCCTCTTGAGTCATGTATGCTTCTGCTACTTGTTCTACATCATACTTCCTCCGCAAACGGCGAAACCCTTTGACTCGGTGAGTTTCGCGGCATTACGATTTCGATGCCCCGTTGCCGAAATTCAGTTGCCTTTGAATTTCGGGTGATCCCTCTTGAGCATGTATGCTTCTGCTACTTGTTCTACATCAGACTTCCTTCCGCAAAACGGCGAAACGCTTTGACTCGGTGAGTTTCGCGACATTCCGACTTCGATGCCCCGGTTGCCGAAATTCAGTTGCCTTTGAATTTCGGGTGATCCCTCTTGAGCATGTACGCTTCTGCTACTTGTTCTAAATCATACTTCCTTCCGCAAACGGCGAAATGCTTTGACTCGGTGAGTTTCGCGGCATTCCGACTTCGATGCCCCGGTTGCCCAAATTCAGTTGCCTTTGAATTTCGGGTGATCCCTCTTGGGCATGTGTGCTTCTGCTACTTGTTCTACATCATACTTCCTTCCGCAAACTGCGAAACGCTTTGACTCGGTGAGTTTCGCGGCATTCCGACTTCGATGCCCGGTTACCCAAATTCAGTTGCCTTTGAATTTCGGGTGATCCCTCTTGAACATGTATGCTTTTGCTACTTGTTCTACATCAAACTTCCTTCCGCAAACTGCGAAATGCTTTGACTCGGTGAGTTTCGCGGCATTCCGACTTCGGTGCCCCGGTTGCCGAAATTCAGTTGCCTTTGAATTTCGGGTGATCCCTCTTGAGCATGTATGCTTCTGCTACTTGTTCTACATCATACTTCCTTCCGCAAACTGCGAAACGCTTTGACTCGGTGAGTTTCGCGGCATTCCGACTTCGATGCCCCGGTTGCCGAAATTCAGTTGCCTTTGAATTTCGGGTGATCCCTCTTGAGCATGTATGCTTCTGCTACTTGTTCTACATCATACTTCCTTCCGCAAACGGCGAAACGCTTTGACTCGGTGAGTTTTGCGGCATTCCGAGTTCGATGCTTCGGTTTCCGAAATTCAGTTGCCTTTGAATTTCGGGTGATCCCTCTTGAGCATGTATGCTTCTGCTACTTGTTCTAACATCATACTTCCTTCCGCAAACGACGAAACGCTTTGACTCGGTGAGTTTCGCGGCATTCCGACTTCGATGCCCGGTTGCCGAAATTCAGTTGCCTTTGAATTTCGAGTGATCCCTCTTGATCATGTGTGCTTCAGCTACTTGTTCTACATCAGACTTTCTTCCAGAAACGGCGAAATGCTTTGGCTCGGTGAGTTTCGCAACATTCCGACTACGATGCCCCGGTCGCCGAAATTCAGTTGCCTTTGAATTTCGGGTGATCCCTCTTCAGCATGTATGCTTCTGCTACTTGTTCTAGGTCAGACTTTCTTCCCCAAACGGCGAAACGCTTTGACTCGGTGAGTTTCGCGGCATTCCGACTTCGATGCCCGCTCGCCGAAATTCAGTTGCCTTTGAATTTCGAGTGATCCCTCTTGATCATGTATGCTTGTGCTACTTGTTCTACATCAGACTTTCTTCCAGAAATGGCGAAACGCTTTGACTCGGTGAGTTTCGCGGCATTCCGACTTCGATGCCCGGTTGCCGAAATTCAGTTGCCTTTGAATTTCGGGTGATCCCTCTTGAGCATGTATGCTTCTGCTACTTGTTCTACATCAGACTTCCTTCCGCAAATTGCGAAACGCTTTGACTCGGTGAGTTTCGCGGCATTCCGACTTCGATGCCCCGGTTGCCGAAATTCAGTTGCCTTTGAATTTCGGGTGATCCCTCTTGAGCATGTATGGTTCTGCTACTTGTTCTCCATCAGACTTTCTTCCGCAAACGGCGAAACGCTTTTAGTCGGTGAGTTTCGCGGCATTCCGCCTTCGATGCCACGGTTGCTGAAATTCAGTTGTCGTTGAATTTCAGGTGATCACTCTTGAGCATGTATGCTTCTGCTACTTGTTCTACGTCATACTTCCTTCCGCAAACGTTGAAACGCTTTGACTCGGTGAGTTTCACGGCATTCCTCCTTCGATGCCCCGGTTGCCGAAATTCAGTTGCCTTTGAATTTCGGGTGATCCCTCTTGAGCATGTATGCTTCTGCTACTTGTTCTACGTCATACTTCCTTCCGCAAAAGGTGAAACGCTTTGACTCGGTGAGTTTCGCGGCATTCCGACTTCGATGCCCGGTTGCCGAAATTCAGTTGCCTTTGAATTTCGGGTGATCCCTCTTGAGCATGTATGCTTCTGCTACTTGTTCTACATCAAACTTTCCTTCCGCAAACGGCGAAACGCTTTGACTCGGTGAGTTTCGCGGCATTCCGACTTCGATGCCCCGGTTGCCGAAATTCAGTTGCCTTTGAATTTCGGGTGATCCCTCTTGAGCATGTATGCTTCTGCTACTTGTTCTACATCAGACTTTTCCGCAAACGCGAAACGCTTTGACTCGGTGAGTTTCGCGGCATTCCGACTTCGATGCCCCGGTTGCCGAAATTAAGTTGCCTTTGAATTTCGAGCGATCCCTCTTGAGCATGTATGCTTCTGCTACTTGTTCTACATCATACTTCCTTCCGCAAACGGCGAAACGCTTTGACTCGAAGAGTTTCGCAGCATTCGAACTTCGATGCCCCAGTTGCCGAAATTCAGTTGCCTTTGAATTTCGGGTGATCCCTCTTGAGCATGTATGCTTTGGCTACTTGTTCTACATCAAACTTCCTTCCGCAAACTGCGAAACGCTTTGACTCGGTGAGTTTCGCGGCATTCCGACTTCGATGCCCCGGTTGCCCAAATTCAGTTGCCTTTGAATTTCGGGTGATCCCTCTTGAGCATGTATGCTTCTGCTACTTGTTCTACATCATACTTCCTTCCGCAAACTGCGAAACGCTTTGACTCGGTGAGTTTCGCGGCATTCCGACTTCGATGCCCCGGTTGCCGAAATTCAGTTGCCTTTGAATTTCGGGTGATCCCTCTTGAGCATGTATGCTTCTGCTACTTGTTCTACATCAGACTTTCTTCCGCAAACGGCGAAACGCTTTGACTCGGTGAGTTTCGCGGCATTCCGACTTCGATGCCCCGGTTGCCGAAATTCAGTTGCCTTTGAATTTCGGGTGATCCCTCTTGAGCATGTATGCTTCTGCTACTTGTTCTACATCATACTTCCTTCCGCAAACTGCGAAACGCTTTGACTCGGTGAGTTTCGCGGCATTCCGACTTCGATGCCCCGGTTGCCCAAATTCAGTTGCCTTTGAATTTCGGGTGATCCCTCTTGAGCATGTATGCTTCTGCTACTTGTTCTACATCATACTTCCTTCCGCAAACTGCGAAACGCTTTGACTCGTTGAGTTTCGCGGCATTCCGACTTCGATACCTCGGTTGCCGAAATTCAATTGCCTTTGAATTTCGGGTGATCCCTCTTGAGCATGTATGCTTCTGGTACTTGTTCTACATCATACTTCCTTCCGCAAACGGCGAAACGCTTTGACTCGGTGAGTTTCGCGGCATTCCGACTTCGATGCCCCGGTTGCCGAAATTCAGTTGCCTTTGAATTTCGGGTGATCCCTCTTGAGCATGTATGCTTCTGCTACTTGTTCTACATCATACTTCCTTCCGCAAACTGCGAAACGCTTTGACTCGGTGAGTTTCGCGGCATTCCGACTTCGATGCCCCGGTTGCCGAAATTCAGTTGCCTTTGAATTTCGGGTGATCCCTCTTGAGCATGTATGCTTCTGCTACTTGTTCTACATCAGACTTTCTTCCGCAAACTGCGAAACGCTTTGACTCGGTGAGTTTCGCGGCATTCCGACTTCGATGCCCCGGTTGCCGAAATTCAGTTGCCTTTGAATTTCGGGTGATCCCTCTTGAGCATGTATGCTTTTGCTACTTGTTCTACATCAAACTTCATTCCGCAAACTGCGAAACGCTTTGACTCGGTGAGTTTCACAGCATTCCGACTTCGATGCCCCGGTTGCCCAAATTCAGTTGCCTTTGAATTTCGGGTGATACCTCTTGAGCATGTATGCTTCTGCTACTTGTTCTACATCATACTTCCTTCCGCAAACTGTGAAACGCTTTGACTCGGTGAGTTTCGCGGCATTCCGACTTCGATGGCCCTGTTGCCGAAATTCAGTTGCCTTTGAATTTCGGGCGATCCCTCTGGAGCATATATGCTTCTGCTACTTGTTCTACATCAGACTTGCTTCCGCAAACGGCGAAACGCATTGACTCGGTGAGTTT
>CM055351.1:31722987-31764877 GCA_029228515.1 Populus alba x Populus x berolinensis | reverse complement strand
TTTCGCGGCATTCCGACTTCGATCCCCGTTGCCGAAATTCAGTTGCCTTTGAATTTCGGTGATCCCTCTTGAGCATGTATGCTTCTGCTACTTGTTCTACATCACACTTCCTTCCGCAAACAGCGAAACGCTTTGACTCGGTGAGTTTCGCGGCATTCCGACTTCGATGCCCGGTTGCCGAAATTCAGTTGCCTTTGAATTTCGGTGATCCCTCTTGAGCATGTATGCTTCTGCTACTTGTTCTACATCACACTTCCTCCGCAAACGGCGAAACGCTTTGACTCGGTGAGTTTCGCGGCTTTCCGACTTCGATGCCCCGGTTGCCGAAATTCAGTTGCCTTTGAATTTCGGGTGATCCCTCTTGAGCATGTATGCTTCTGCTACTTGTTCTACATCACACTTCTTCCGCAAACGGCGAAACGCTTTGACTCGGTGAGTTTCGCGGCATTCCGACTTCGATGCCCGGTGCCGAAATTCAGTTGCCTTTGAATTTCGGGTGATCCCTCTTGAGCATGTATGCTTCTGCTACTTGTTCTACATCACACTTCTTCCGCAAACGGCGAAACGCTTTGACTCGGTGAGTTTCGCGCATTCCGACTTCGATGCCCCGGTTGCCGAAATTCAGTTGCCTTTGAATTTCGGGTGATCCCTCTTGAGCATGTATGCTTCTGCTACTTGTTCTACATCAGACTTCCTTCCGCAAACGGCGAAACGCTTTGACTCGGTGAGTTTCGCGGCATTCCGACTTCGATGCCCCGGTTGCCGAAATTCAGTTGCCTTTGAATTTCGGGTGATCCCTCTTGAGCATGTATGCTTCTGCTACTTGTTCTACATCACACTTCTTCCGCAAACGGCGAAACGCTTTGACTCGGTGAGTTTCGCGGCATTCCGACTTCGATGCCCCGTTGCCGAAATTCAGTTGCCTTTGAATTTCGGGTGATCCCTCTTGAGCATGTATGCTTCTGCTACTTGTTCTACATCACACTTCCTTCCGCAAACGGCGAAACGCTTTGACTCGTGAGTTTCGCGGCATTCCGACTTCGATGCCCCGTTGCCGAAATTCAGTTGCCTTTGAATTTCGGGTGATCCCTCTTGAGCATGTATGCTTCTGCTACTTGTTCTACATCACACTTCCTTCCGCAAACGGCGAAACGCTTTGACTCGGTGAGTTTCGCGGCATTCCGACTTCGATGCCCCGGTTGCCGAAATTCAGTTGCCTTTGAATTTCGGGTGATCCCTCTTGAGCATGTATGCTTCTGCTACTTGTTCTACATCACACTTCCTTCCGCAAACGGCGAAACGCTTTGACTCGGTGAGTTTCGCGGCATTCCGACTTCGATGCCGGTTGCCGAAATTCAGTTGCCTTTGAATTTCGGGTGATCCCTCTTGAGCATGTATGCTTCTGCTACTTGTTCTACATCACACTTCCTTCCGCAAACGGCGAAACGCTTTGACTCGGTGAGTTTCGCGGCATTCCGACTTCGATGCCCCGGTTGCCGAAATTCAGTTGCCTTTGAATTTCGGGTGATCCCTCTTGAGCATGTATGCTTCTGCTACTTGTTCTACATCAGACTTCCTTCCGCAAACGGCGAAACGCTTTGACTCGGTGAGTTTCGCGGCATTCCGACTTCGATGCCCGGTTGCCGAAATTCAGTTGCCTTTGAATTTCGGGTGATCCCTCTTGAGCATGTATGCTTCTGCTACTTGTTCTACATCACACTTCCTTCCGCAAACGGCGAAACGCTTTGACTCGGTGAGTTTCGCGGCATTCCGACTTCGATGCCCCGGTTGCCGAAATTCAGTTGCCTTTGAATTTCGGGTGATCCCTCTTGAGCATGTATGCTTCTGCTACTTGTTCTACATCACACTTCCTTCCGCAAACGGCGAAACGCTTTGACTCGGTGAGTTTCGCGGCATTCCGACTTCGATGCCCCGTTGCCGAAATTCAGTTGCCTTTGAATTTCGGGTGATCCTCTTGAGTAGCATGTATGCTTCTGCTACTTGTTCTACATCACACTTCCTTCCGCAAACGGCGAAACGCTTTGACTCGGTGAGTTTCGCGGCATTCCGACTTCGATGCCCGGTTGCCGAAATTCAGTTGCCTTTGAATTTCGGGTGATCCCTCTTGAGCATGTATGCTTCTGCTACTTGTTCTACATCACACTTCCTTCCGCAAACGGCGAAACGCTTTGACTCGGTGAGTTTCGCGGCATTCCGACTTCGATGCCCCGGTTGCCGAAATTCAGTTGCCTTTGAATTTCGGTGATCCCTCTTGAGCATGTATGCTTCTGCTACTTGTTCTACATCACACTTCCTTCCGCAAAGGCGAAACGCTTTGACTCGGTGAGTTTCGCGGCATTCCGACTTCGATGCCCCGTTGCCGAAATTCAGTTGCCTTTGAATTTCGGGTGATCCCTCTTGAGCATGTATGCTTCTGCTACTTGTTCTACATCACACTTCCTCCGCAAACGGCGAAACGCTTTGACTCGGTGAGTTTCGCGGCATTCCGACTTCGATGCCCGGTTGCCGAAATTCAGTTGCCTTTGAATTTCGGGTGATCCCTCTTGAGCATGTATGCTTCTGCTACTTGTTCTACATCACACTTCTTCCGCAAACAGCGAAACGCTTTGACTCGGTGAGTTTCGCGGCATTCCGACTTCGATGCCCCGGTTGCCGAAATTCAGTTGCCTTTGAATTTCGGGTGATCCCTCTTGAGCATGTATGCTTCTGCTACTTGTTCTACATCACACTTCTTCCGCAAACGGCGAAACGCTTTGACTCGGTGAGTTTCGCGGCATTCCGACTTCGATGCCCCGGTTGCCGAAATTCAGTTGCCTTTGAATTTCGGGTGATCCCTCTTGAGCATGTATGCTTCTGCTACTTGTTCTACATCACACTTCTTCCGCAAACGGCGAAACGCTTTGACTCGGTGAGTTTCGCGGCATTCCGACTTCGATGCCCCGGTTGCCGAAATTCAGTTGCCTTTGAATTTCGGGTGATCCCTCTTGAGCATGTATGCTTCTGCTACTTGTTCTACATCACACTTCCTTCCGCAAACGGCGAAACGCTTTGACTCGGTGAGTTTCGCGGCATTCCGACTTCGATGCCCCGTTGCCGAAATTCAGTTGCCTTTGAATTTCGGGTGATCCCTCTTGAGCATGTATGCTTCTGCTACTTGTTCTACATCAGACTTCTTCCGCAAACGGCGAAACGCTTTGACTCGGTGAGTTTCGCGGCATTCCGACTTCGATGCCCCGTTGCCGAAATTCAGTTGCCTTTGAATTTCGGGTGATCCCTCTTGAGCATGTATGCTTCTGCTACTTGTTCTACATCAGACTTCTTCCGCAAACGGCGAAACGCTTTGACTCGGTGAGTTTCGCGGCATTCCGACTTCGATGCCCCGGTTGCCGAAATTCAGTTGCCTTTGAATTTCGGGTGATCCCTCTTGAGCATGTATGCTTCTGCTACTTGTTCTACATCAGACTTCTTCCGCAAACGGCGAAACGCTTTGACTCGGTGAGTTTCGCGGCATTCCGACTTCGATGCCCCGGTTGCCGAAATTCAGTTGCCTTTGAATTTCGGGTGATCCCTCTTGAGCATGTATGCTTCTGCTACTTGTTCTACATCAGACTTTCTTCCGCAAACGGCGAAACGCTTTGACTCGGTGAGTTTCGCGGCATTCCGACTTCGATGCCCCGTTGCCGAAATTCAGTTGCCTTTGAATTTCGGGTGATCCCTCTTGAGCATGTATGCTTCTGCTACTTGTTCTACATCAGACTTTCTTCCGCAAACGGCGAAACGCTTTGACTCGGTGAGTTTCGCGGCATTCCGACTTCGATGCCCCGGTTGCCGAAATTCAGTTGCCTTTGAATTTCGGGTGATCCCTCTTGAGCATGTATGCTTCTGCTACTTGTTCTACATCAGACTTTCTTCCGCAAACGGCGAAACGCTTTGACTCGGTGAGTTTCGCGGCATTCCGACTTCGATGCCCCGTTGCCGAAATTCAGTTGCCTTTGAATTTCGGGTGATCCCTCTTGAGCATGTATGCTTCTGCTACTTGTTCTACATCAGACTTTCTTCCGCAAACGGCGAAACGCTTTGACTCGGTGAGTTTCGCGGCATTCCGACTTCGATGCCCCGGTTGCCGAAATTCAGTTGCCTTTGAATTTCGGGTGATCCCTCTTGAGCATGTATGCTTCTGCTACTTGTTCTACATCAGACTTCTTCCGCAAACGGCGAAACGCTTTGACTCGGTGAGTTTCGCGGCATTCCGACTTCGATGCCCCGGTTGCCGAAATTCAGTTGCCTTTGAATTTCGGGTGATCCCTCTTGAGCATGTATGCTTCTGCTACTTGTTCTACATCAGACTTCTTCCGCAAACGGCGAAACGCTTTGACTCGGTGAGTTTCGCGGCATTCCGACTTCGATGCCCCGGTTGCCGAAATTCAGTTGCCTTTGAATTTCGGGTGATCCCTCTTGAGCATGTATGCTTCTGCTACTTGTTCTACATCAGACTTTCTTCCGCAAACGGCGAAACGCTTTGACTCGGTGAGTTTCGCGGCATTCCGACTTCGATGCCCCGGTTGCCGAAATTCAGTTGCCTTTGAATTTCGGGTGATCCCTCTTGAGCATGTATGCTTCTGCTACTTGTTCTACATCAGACTTCTTCCGCAAACGGCGAAACGCTTTGACTCGGTGAGTTTCGCGGCATTCCGACTTCGATGCCCCGGTTGCCGAAATTCAGTTGCCTTTGAATTTCGGGTGATCCCTCTTGAGCATGTATGCTTCTGCTACTTGTTCTACATCAGACTTTCTTCCGCAAACGGCGAAACGCTTTGACTCGGTGAGTTTCGCGGCATTCCGACTTCGATGCCCCGGTTGCCGAAATTCAGTTGCCTTTGAATTTCGGGTGATCCCTCTTGAGCATGTATGCTTCTGCTACTTGTTCTACATCAGACTTTCTTCCGCAAACGGCGAAACGCTTTGACTCGGTGAGTTTCGCGGCATTCCGACTTCGATGCCCCGGTTGCCGAAATTCAGTTGCCTTTGAATTTCGGGTGATCCCTCTTGAGCATGTATGCTTCTGCTACTTGTTCTACATCAGACTTTCTTCCGCAAACGGCGAAACGCTTTGACTCGGTGAGTTTCGCGGCATTCCGACTTCGATGCCCCGGTTGCCGAAATTCAGTTGCCTTTGAATTTCGGGTGATCCCTCTTGAGCATGTATGCTTCTGCTACTTGTTCTACATCAGACTTCTTCCGCAAACGGCGAAACGCTTTGACTCGGTGAGTTTCGCGGCATTCCGACTTCGATGCCCCGGTTGCCGAAATTCAGTTGCCTTTGAATTTCGGGTGATCCCTCTTGAGCATGTATGCTTCTGCTACTTGTTCTACATCAGACTTCTTCCGCAAACGGCGAAACGCTTTGACTCGGTGAGTTTCGCGGCATTCCGACTTCGATGCCCCGTTGCCGAAATTCAGTTGCCTTTGAATTTCGGGTGATCCCTCTTGAGCATGTATGCTTCTGCTACTTGTTCTACATCAGACTTTCTTCCGCAAACGGCGAAACGCTTTGACTCGGTGAGTTTCGCGGCATTCCGACTTCGATGCCCCGGTTGCCGAAATTCAGTTGCCTTTGAATTTCGGGTGATCCCTCTTGAGCATGTATGCTTCTGCTACTTGTTCTACATCAGACTTTCTTCCGCAAACGGCGAAACGCTTTGACTCGGTGAGTTTCGCGGCATTCCGACTTCGATGCCCCGGTTGCCGAAATTCAGTTGCCTTTGAATTTCGGGTGATCCCTCTTGAGCATGTATGCTTCTGCTACTTGTTCTACATCAGACTTCTTCCGCAAACGGCGAAACGCTTTGACTCGGTGAGTTTCGCGGCATTCCGACTTCGATGCCCCGGTTGCCGAAATTCAGTTGCCTTTGAATTTCGGGTGATCCCTCTTGAGCATGTATGCTTCTGCTACTTGTTCTACATCAGACTTTCTTCCGCAAACGGCGAAACGCTTTGACTCGGTGAGTTTCGCGGCATTCCGACTTCGATGCCCCGGTTGCCGAAATTCAGTTGCCTTTGAATTTCGGGTGATCCCTCTTGAGCATGTATGCTTCTGCTACTTGTTCTACATCAGACTTCTTCCGCAAACGGCGAAACGCTTTGACTCGGTGAGTTTCGCGGCATTCCGACTTCGATGCCCCGGTTGCCGAAATTCAGTTGCCTTTGAATTTCGGGTGATCCCTCTTGAGCATGTATGCTTCTGCTACTTGTTCTACATCAGACTTTCTTCCGCAAACGGCGAAACGCTTTGACTCGGTGAGTTTCGCGGCATTCCGACTTCGATGCCCCGGTTGCCGAAATTCAGTTGCCTTTGAATTTCGGGTGATCCCTCTTGAGCATGTATGCTTCTGCTACTTGTTCTACATCAGACTTTCTTCCGCAAACGGCGAAACGCTTTGACTCGGTGAGTTTCGCGGCATTCCGACTTCGATGCCCCGGTTGCCGAAATTCAGTTGCCTTTGAATTTCGGGTGATCCCTCTTGAGCATGTATGCTTCTGCTACTTGTTCTACATCAGACTTTCTTCCGCAAACGGCGAAACGCTTTGACTCGGTGAGTTTCGCGGCATTCCGACTTCGATGCCCCGGTTGCCGAAATTCAGTTGCCTTTGAATTTCGGGTGATCCCTCTTGAGCATGTATGCTTCTGCTACTTGTTCTACATCAGACTTTCTTCCGCAAACGGCGAAACGCTTTGACTCGGTGAGTTTCGCGGCATTCCGACTTCGATGCCCGGTTGCCGAAATTCAGTTGCCTTTGAATTTCGGGTGATCCCTCTTGAGCATGTATGCTTCTGCTACTTGTTCTACATCAGACTTTCTTCCGCAAACGGCGAAACGCTTTGACTCGGTGAGTTTCGCGGCATTCCGACTTCGATGCCCCGGTTGCCGAAATTCAGTTGCCTTTGAATTTCGGGTGATCCCTCTTGAGCATGTATGCTTCTGCTACTTGTTCTACATCAGACTTCTTCCGCAAACGGCGAAACGCTTTGACTCGGTGAGTTTCGCGGCATTCCGACTTCGATGCCCGGTTGCCGAAATTCAGTTGCCTTTGAATTTCGGGTGATCCCTCTTGAGCATGTATGCTTCTGCTACTTGTTCTACATCAGACTTTCTTCCGCAAACGGCGAAACGCTTTGACTCGGTGAGTTTCGCGGCATTCCGACTTCGATGCCCCGGTTGCCGAAATTCAGTTGCCTTTGAATTTCGGGTGATCCCTCTTGAGCATGTATGCTTCTGCTACTTGTTCTACATCAGACTTTCTTCCGCAAACGGCGAAACGCTTTGACTCGGTGAGTTTCGCGGCATTCCGACTTCGATGCCCCGGTTGCCGAAATTCAGTTGCCTTTGAATTTCGGGTGATCCCTCTTGAGCATGTATGCTTCTGCTACTTGTTCTACATCAGACTTCTTCCGCAAACGGCGAAACGCTTTGACTCGGTGAGTTTCGCGGCATTCCGACTTCGATGCCCGGTTGCCGAAATTCAGTTGCCTTTGAATTTCGGGTGATCCCTCTTGAGCATGTATGCTTCTGCTACTTGTTCTACATCAGACTTCTTCCGCAAACGGCGAAACGCTTTGACTCGGTGAGTTTCGCGGCATTCCGACTTCGATGCCCCGGTTGCCGAAATTCAGTTGCCTTTGAATTTCGGGTGATCCCTCTTGAGCATGTATGCTTCTGCTACTTGTTCTACATCAGACTTTCTTCCGCAAACGGCGAAACGCTTTGACTCGGTGAGTTTCGCGGCATTCCGACTTCGATGCCCCGGTTGCCGAAATTCAGTTGCCTTTGAATTTCGGGTGATCCCTCTTGAGCATGTATGCTTCTGCTACTTGTTCTACATCAGACTTTCTTCCGCAAACGGCGAAACGCTTTGACTCGGTGAGTTTCGCGGCATTCCGACTTCGATGCCCCGGTTGCCGAAATTCAGTTGCCTTTGAATTTCGGGTGATCCCTCTTGAGCATGTATGCTTCTGCTACTTGTTCTACATCAGACTTTCTTCCGCAAACGGCGAAACGCTTTGACTCGGTGAGTTTCGCGGCATTCCGACTTCGATGCCCCGGTTGCCGAAATTCAGTTGCCTTTGAATTTCGGGTGATCCCTCTTGAGCATGTATGCTTCTGCTACTTGTTCTACATCAGACTTTCTTCCGCAAACGGCGAAACGCTTTGACTCGGTGAGTTTCGCGGCATTCCGACTTCGATGCCCCGGTTGCCGAAATTCAGTTGCCTTTGAATTTCGGGTGATCCCTCTTGAGCATGTATGCTTCTGCTACTTGTTCTACATCAGACTTTCTTCCGCAAACGGCGAAACGCTTTGACTCGGTGAGTTTCGCGGCATTCCGACTTCGATGCCCCGGTTGCCGAAATTCAGTTGCCTTTGAATTTCGGGTGATCCCTCTTGAGCATGTATGCTTCTGCTACTTGTTCTACATCAGACTTCTTCCGCAAACGGCGAAACGCTTTGACTCGGTGAGTTTCGCGGCATTCCGACTTCGATGCCCCGGTTGCCGAAATTCAGTTGCCTTTGAATTTCGGGTGATCCCTCTTGAGCATGTATGCTTCTGCTACTTGTTCTACATCAGACTTTCTTCCGCAAACGGCGAAACGCTTTGACTCGGTGAGTTTCGCGGCATTCCGACTTCGATGCCCCGGTTGCCGAAATTCAGTTGCCTTTGAATTTCGGGTGATCCCTCTTGAGCATGTATGCTTCTGCTACTTGTTCTACATCAGACTTTCTTCCGCAAACGGCGAAACGCTTTGACTCGGTGAGTTTCGCGGCATTCCGACTTCGATGCCCCGGTTGCCGAAATTCAGTTGCCTTTGAATTTCGGGTGATCCCTCTTGAGCATGTATGCTTCTGCTACTTGTTCTACATCAGACTTTCTTCCGCAAACGGCGAAACGCTTTGACTCGGTGAGTTTCGCGGCATTCCGACTTCGATGCCCCGGTTGCCGAAATTCAGTTGCCTTTGAATTTCGGGTGATCCCTCTTGAGCATGTATGCTTCTGCTACTTGTTCTACATCAGACTTTCTTCCGCAAACGGCGAAACGCTTTGACTCGGTGAGTTTCGCGGCATTCCGACTTCGATGCCCCGGTTGCCGAAATTCAGTTGCCTTTGAATTTCGGGTGATCCCTCTTGAGCATGTATGCTTCTGCTACTTGTTCTACATCAGACTTTCTTCCGCAAACGGCGAAACGCTTTGACTCGGTGAGTTTCGCGGCATTCCGACTTCGATGCCCCGGTTGCCGAAATTCAGTTGCCTTTGAATTTCGGGTGATCCCTCTTGAGCATGTATGCTTCTGCTACTTGTTCTACATCAGACTTTCTTCCGCAAACGGCGAAACGCTTTGACTCGGTGAGTTTCGCGGCATTCCGACTTCGATGCCCCGGTTGCCGAAATTCAGTTGCCTTTGAATTTCGGGTGATCCCTCTTGAGCATGTATGCTTCTGCTACTTGTTCTACATCAGACTTTCTTCCGCAAACGGCGAAACGCTTTGACTCGGTGAGTTTCGCGGCATTCCGACTTCGATGCCCCGGTTGCCGAAATTCAGTTGCCTTTGAATTTCGGGTGATCCCTCTTGAGCATGTATGCTTCTGCTACTTGTTCTACATCAGACTTTCTTCCGCAAACGGCGAAACGCTTTGACTCGGTGAGTTTCGCGGCATTCCGACTTCGATGCCCCGTTGCCGAAATTCAGTTGCCTTTGAATTTCGGGTGATCCCTCTTGAGCATGTATGCTTCTGCTACTTGTTCTACATCAGACTTTCTTCCGCAAACGGCGAAACGCTTTGACTCGGTGAGTTTCGCGGCATTCCGACTTCGATGCCCGGTTGCCGAAATTCAGTTGCCTTTGAATTTCGGGTGATCCCTCTTGAGCATGTATGCTTCTGCTACTTGTTCTACATCAGACTTTCTTCCGCAAACGGCGAAACGCTTTGACTCGGTGAGTTTCGCGGCATTCCGACTTCGATGCCCCGTTTGCCGAAATTCAGTTGCCTTTGAATTTCGGGTGATCCCTCTTGAGCATGTATGCTTCTGCTACTTGTTCTACATCAGACTTTCTTCCGCAAACGGCGAAACGCTTTGACTCGGTGAGTTTCGCGGCATTCCGACTTCGATGCCCGGTTGCCGAAATTCAGTTGCCTTTGAATTTCGGGTGATCCCTCTTGAGCATGTATGCTTCTGCTACTTGTTCTACATCAGACTTCTTCCGCAAACGGCGAAACGCTTTGACTCGGTGAGTTTCGCGGCATTCCGACTTCGATGCCCCGGTTGCCGAAATTCAGTTGCCTTTGAATTTCGGGTGATCCCTCTTGAGCATGTATGCTTCTGCTACTTGTTCTACATCAGACTTTCTTCCGCAAACGGCGAAACGCTTTGACTCGGTGAGTTTCGCGGCATTCCGACTTCGATGCCCCGGTTGCCGAAATTCAGTTGCCTTTGAATTTCGGGTGATCCCTCTTGAGCATGTATGCTTCTGCTACTTGTTCTACATCAGACTTCTTCCGCAAACGGCGAAACGCTTTGACTCGGTGAGTTTCGCGGCATTCCGACTTCGATGCCCCGGTTGCCGAAATTCAGTTGCCTTTGAATTTCGGGTGATCCCTCTTGAGCATGTATGCTTCTGCTACTTGTTCTACATCAGACTTTCTTCCGCAAACGGCGAAACGCTTTGACTCGGTGAGTTTCGCGGCATTCCGACTTCGATGCCCCGGTTGCCGAAATTCAGTTGCCTTTGAATTTCGGGTGATCCCTCTTGAGCATGTATGCTTCTGCTACTTGTTCTACATCAGACTTCTTCCGCAAACGGCGAAACGCTTTGACTCGGTGAGTTTCGCGGCATTCCGACTTCGATGCCCCGGTTGCCGAAATTCAGTTGCCTTTGAATTTCGGGTGATCCCTCTTGAGCATGTATGCTTCTGCTACTTGTTCTACATCAGACTTTCTTCCGCAAACGGCGAAACGCTTTGACTCGGTGAGTTTCGCGGCATTCCGACTTCGATGCCCCGTTGCCGAAATTCAGTTGCCTTTGAATTTCGGGTGATCCCTCTTGAGCATGTATGCTTCTGCTACTTGTTCTACATCAGACTTTCTTCCGCAAACGGCGAAACGCTTTGACTCGGTGAGTTTCGCGGCATTCCGACTTCGATGCCCCGGTTGCCGAAATTCAGTTGCCTTTGAATTTCGGGTGATCCCTCTTGAGCATGTATGCTTCTGCTACTTGTTCTACATCAGACTTCTTCCGCAAACGGCGAAACGCTTTGACTCGGTGAGTTTCGCGGCATTCCGACTTCGATGCCCCGGTTGCCGAAATTCAGTTGCCTTTGAATTTCGGGTGATCCCTCTTGAGCATGTATGCTTCTGCTACTTGTTCTACATCAGACTTTCTTCCGCAAACGGCGAAACGCTTTGACTCGGTGAGTTTCGCGGCATTCCGACTTCGATGCCCCGGTTGCCGAAATTCAGTTGCCTTTGAATTTCGGGTGATCCCTCTTGAGCATGTATGCTTCTGCTACTTGTTCTACATCAGACTTTCTTCCGCAAACGGCGAAACGCTTTGACTCGGTGAGTTTCGCGGCATTCCGACTTCGATGCCCCGGTTGCCGAAATTCAGTTGCCTTTGAATTTCGGGTGATCCCTCTTGAGCATGTATGCTTCTGCTACTTGTTCTACATCAGACTTTCTTCCGCAAACGGCGAAACGCTTTGACTCGGTGAGTTTCGCGGCATTCCGACTTCGATGCCCCGGTTGCCGAAATTCAGTTGCCTTTGAATTTCGGGTGATCCCTCTTGAGCATGTATGCTTCTGCTACTTGTTCTACATCAGACTTTCTTCCGCAAACGGCGAAACGCTTTGACTCGGTGAGTTTCGCGGCATTCCGACTTCGATGCCCCGGTTGCCGAAATTCAGTTGCCTTTGAATTTCGGGTGATCCCTCTTGAGCATGTATGCTTCTGCTACTTGTTCTACATCAGACTTTCTTCCGCAAACGGCGAAACGCTTTGACTCGGTGAGTTTCGCGGCATTCCGACTTCGATGCCCCGGTTGCCGAAATTCAGTTGCCTTTGAATTTCGGGTGATCCCTCTTGAGCATGTATGCTTCTGCTACTTGTTCTACATCAGACTTTCTTCCGCAAACGGCGAAACGCTTTGACTCGGTGAGTTTCGCGGCATTCCGACTTCGATGCCCCGTTGCCGAAATTCAGTTGCCTTTGAATTTCGGGTGATCCCTCTTGAGCATGTATGCTTCTGCTACTTGTTCTACATCAGACTTCTTCCGCAAACGGCGAAACGCTTTGACTCGGTGAGTTTCGCGGCATTCCGACTTCGATGCCCCGTTTGCCGAAATTCAGTTGCCTTTGAATTTCGGGTGATCCCTCTTGAGCATGTATGCTTCTGCTACTTGTTCTACATCAGACTTTCTTCCGCAAACGGCGAAACGCTTTGACTCGGTGAGTTTCGCGGCATTCCGACTTCGATGCCCCGGTTGCCGAAATTCAGTTGCCTTTGAATTTCGGGTGATCCCTCTTGAGCATGTATGCTTCTGCTACTTGTTCTACATCAGACTTTCTTCCGCAAACGGCGAAACGCTTTGACTCGGTGAGTTTCGCGGCATTCCGACTTCGATGCCCCGGTTGCCGAAATTCAGTTGCCTTTGAATTTCGGGTGATCCCTCTTGAGCATGTATGCTTCTGCTACTTGTTCTACATCAGACTTTCTTCCGCAAACGGCGAAACGCTTTGACTCGGTGAGTTTCGCGGCATTCCGACTTCGATGCCCCGGTTGCCGAAATTCAGTTGCCTTTGAATTTCGGGTGATCCCTCTTGAGCATGTATGCTTCTGCTACTTGTTCTACATCAGACTTTCTTCCGCAAACGGCGAAACGCTTTGACTCGGTGAGTTTCGCGGCATTCCGACTTCGATGCCCCGGTTGCCGAAATTCAGTTGCCTTTGAATTTCGGGTGATCCCTCTTGAGCATGTATGCTTCTGCTACTTGTTCTACATCAGACTTTCTTCCGCAAACGGCGAAACGCTTTGACTCGGTGAGTTTCGCGGCATTCCGACTTCGATGCCCCGGTTGCCGAAATTCAGTTGCCTTTGAATTTCGGGTGATCCCTCTTGAGCATGTATGCTTCTGCTACTTGTTCTACATCAGACTTTCTTCCGCAAACGGCGAAACGCTTTGACTCGGTGAGTTTCGCGGCATTCCGACTTCGATGCCCCGGTTGCCGAAATTCAGTTGCCTTTGAATTTCGGGTGATCCCTCTTGAGCATGTATGCTTCTGCTACTTGTTCTACATCAGACTTTCTTCCGCAAACGGCGAAACGCTTTGACTCGGTGAGTTTCGCGGCATTCCGACTTCGATGCCCCGGTTGCCGAAATTCAGTTGCCTTTGAATTTCGGGTGATCCCTCTTGAGCATGTATGCTTCTGCTACTTGTTCTACATCAGACTTTCTTCCGCAAACGGCGAAACGCTTTGACTCGGTGAGTTTCGCGGCATTCCGACTTCGATGCCCCGGTTGCCGAAATTCAGTTGCCTTTGAATTTCGGGTGATCCCTCTTGAGCATGTATGCTTCTGCTACTTGTTCTACATCAGACTTTCTTCCGCAAACGGCGAAACGCTTTGACTCGGTGAGTTTCGCGGCATTCCGACTTCGATGCCCCGGTTGCCGAAATTCAGTTGCCTTTGAATTTCGGGTGATCCCTCTTGAGCATGTATGCTTCTGCTACTTGTTCTACATCAGACTTTCTTCCGCAAACGGCGAAACGCTTTGACTCGGTGAGTTTCGCGGCATTCCGACTTCGATGCCCGGTTGCCGAAATTCAGTTGCCTTTGAATTTCGGGTGATCCCTCTTGAGCATGTATGCTTCTGCTACTTGTTCTACATCAGACTTTCTTCCGCAAACGGCGAAACGCTTTGACTCGGTGAGTTTCGCGGCATTCCGACTTCGATGCCCCGGTTGCCGAAATTCAGTTGCCTTTGAATTTCGGGTGATCCCTCTTGAGCATGTATGCTTCTGCTACTTGTTCTACATCAGACTTTCTTCCGCAAACGGCGAAACGCTTTGACTCGGTGAGTTTCGCGGCATTCCGACTTCGATGCCCCGTTGCCGAAATTCAGTTGCCTTTGAATTTCGGGTGATCCCTCTTGAGCATGTATGCTTCTGCTACTTGTTCTACATCAGACTTTCTTCCGCAAACGGCGAAACGCTTTGACTCGGTGAGTTTCGCGGCATTCCGACTTCGATGCCCCGGTTGCCGAAATTCAGTTGCCTTTGAATTTCGGGTGATCCCTCTTGAGCATGTATGCTTCTGCTACTTGTTCTACATCAGACTTTCTTCCGCAAACGGCGAAACGCTTTGACTCGGTGAGTTTCGCGGCATTCCGACTTCGATGCCCCGTTTGCCGAAATTCAGTTGCCTTTGAATTTCGGGTGATCCCTCTTGAGCATGTATGCTTCTGCTACTTGTTCTACATCAGACTTTCTTCCGCAAACGGCGAAACGCTTTGACTCGGTGAGTTTCGCGGCATTCCGACTTCGATGCCCCGGTTGCCGAAATTCAGTTGCCTTTGAATTTCGGGTGATCCCTCTTGAGCATGTATGCTTCTGCTACTTGTTCTACATCAGACTTTCTTCCGCAAACGGCGAAACGCTTTGACTCGGTGAGTTTCGCGGCATTCCGACTTCGATGCCCCGGTTGCCGAAATTCAGTTGCCTTTGAATTTCGGGTGATCCCTCTTGAGCATGTATGCTTCTGCTACTTGTTCTACATCAGACTTTCTTCCGCAAACGGCGAAACGCTTTGACTCGGTGAGTTTCGCGGCATTCCGACTTCGATGCCCCGGTTGCCGAAATTCAGTTGCCTTTGAATTTCGGGTGATCCCTCTTGAGCATGTATGCTTCTGCTACTTGTTCTACATCAGACTTTCTTCCGCAAACGGCGAAACGCTTTGACTCGGTGAGTTTCGCGGCATTCCGACTTCGATGCCCCGGTTGCCGAAATTCAGTTGCCTTTGAATTTCGGGTGATCCCTCTTGAGCATGTATGCTTCTGCTACTTGTTCTACATCAGACTTTCTTCCGCAAACGGCGAAACGCTTTGACTCGGTGAGTTTCGCGGCATTCCGACTTCGATGCCCCGGTTGCCGAAATTCAGTTGCCTTTGAATTTCGGGTGATCCCTCTTGAGCATGTATGCTTCTGCTACTTGTTCTACATCAGACTTTCTTCCGCAAACGGCGAAACGCTTTGACTCGGTGAGTTTCGCGGCATTCCGACTTCGATGCCCCGTTGCCGAAATTCAGTTGCCTTTGAATTTCGGGTGATCCCTCTTGAGCATGTATGCTTCTGCTACTTGTTCTACATCAGACTTTCTTCCGCAAACGGCGAAACGCTTTGACTCGGTGAGTTTCGCGGCATTCCGACTTCGATGCCCCGGTTGCCGAAATTCAGTTGCCTTTGAATTTCGGGTGATCCCTCTTGAGCATGTATGCTTCTGCTACTTGTTCTACATCAGACTTTCTTCCGCAAACGGCGAAACGCTTTGACTCGGTGAGTTTCGCGGCATTCCGACTTCGATGCCCCGGTTGCCGAAATTCAGTTGCCTTTGAATTTCGGGTGATCCCTCTTGAGCATGTATGCTTCTGCTACTTGTTCTACATCAGACTTTCTTCCGCAAACGGCGAAACGCTTTGACTCGGTGAGTTTCGCGGCATTCCGACTTCGATGCCCCGGTTGCCGAAATTCAGTTGCCTTTGAATTTCGGGTGATCCCTCTTGAGCATGTATGCTTCTGCTACTTGTTCTACATCAGACTTTCTTCCGCAAACGGCGAAACGCTTTGACTCGGTGAGTTTCGCGGCATTCCGACTTCGATGCCCCGGTTGCCGAAATTCAGTTGCCTTTGAATTTCGGGTGATCCCTCTTGAGCATGTATGCTTCTGCTACTTGTTCTACATCAGACTTTCTTCCGCAAACGGCGAAACGCTTTGACTCGGTGAGTTTCGCGGCATTCCGACTTCGATGCCCCGGTTGCCGAAATTCAGTTGCCTTTGAATTTCGGGTGATCCCTCTTGAGCATGTATGCTTCTGCTACTTGTTCTACATCAGACTTCTTCCGCAAACGGCGAAACGCTTTGACTCGGTGAGTTTCGCGGCATTCCGACTTCGATGCCCCGGTTGCCGAAATTCAGTTGCCTTTGAATTTCGGGTGATCCCTCTTGAGCATGTATGCTTCTGCTACTTGTTCTACATCAGACTTTCTTCCGCAAACGGCGAAACGCTTTGACTCGGTGAGTTTCGCGGCATTCCGACTTCGATGCCCCGGTTGCCGAAATTCAGTTGCCTTTGAATTTCGGGTGATCCCTCTTGAGCATGTATGCTTCTGCTACTTGTTCTACATCAGACTTTCTTCCGCAAACGGCGAAACGCTTTGACTCGGTGAGTTTCGCGGCATTCCGACTTCGATGCCCCGTTGCCGAAATTCAGTTGCCTTTGAATTTCGGGTGATCCCTCTTGAGCATGTATGCTTCTGCTACTTGTTCTACATCAGACTTCTTCCGCAAACGGCGAAACGCTTTGACTCGGTGAGTTTCGCGGCATTCCGACTTCGATGCCCCGGTTGCCGAAATTCAGTTGCCTTTGAATTTCGGGTGATCCCTCTTGAGCATGTATGCTTCTGCTACTTGTTCTACATCAGACTTCTTCCGCAAACGGCGAAACGCTTTGACTCGGTGAGTTTCGCGGCATTCCGACTTCGATGCCCCGGTTGCCGAAATTCAGTTGCCTTTGAATTTCGGGTGATCCCTCTTGAGCATGTATGCTTCTGCTACTTGTTCTACATCAGACTTTCTTCCGCAAACGGCGAAACGCTTTGACTCGGTGAGTTTCGCGGCATTCCGACTTCGATGCCCCGGTTGCCGAAATTCAGTTGCCTTTGAATTTCGGGTGATCCCTCTTGAGCATGTATGCTTCTGCTACTTGTTCTACATCAGACTTCTTCCGCAAACGGCGAAACGCTTTGACTCGGTGAGTTTCGCGGCATTCCGACTTCGATGCCCCGGTTGCCGAAATTCAGTTGCCTTTGAATTTCGGGTGATCCCTCTTGAGCATGTATGCTTCTGCTACTTGTTCTACATCAGACTTTCTTCCGCAAACGGCGAAACGCTTTGACTCGGTGAGTTTCGCGGCATTCCGACTTCGATGCCCCGGTTGCCGAAATTCAGTTGCCTTTGAATTTCGGGTGATCCCTCTTGAGCATGTATGCTTCTGCTACTTGTTCTACATCAGACTTTCTTCCGCAAACGGCGAAACGCTTTGACTCGGTGAGTTTCGCGGCATTCCGACTTCGATGCCCCGGTTGCCGAAATTCAGTTGCCTTTGAATTTCGGGTGATCCCTCTTGAGCATGTATGCTTCTGCTACTTGTTCTACATCAGACTTCTTCCGCAAACGGCGAAACGCTTTGACTCGGTGAGTTTCGCGGCATTCCGACTTCGATGCCCCGGTTGCCGAAATTCAGTTGCCTTTGAATTTCGGGTGATCCCTCTTGAGCATGTATGCTTCTGCTACTTGTTCTACATCAGACTTCTTCCGCAAACGGCGAAACGCTTTGACTCGGTGAGTTTCGCGGCATTCCGACTTCGATGCCCCGGTTGCCGAAATTCAGTTGCCTTTGAATTTCGGGTGATCCCTCTTGAGCATGTATGCTTCTGCTACTTGTTCTACATCAGACTTTCTTCCGCAAACGGCGAAACGCTTTGACTCGGTGAGTTTCGCGGCATTCCGACTTCGATGCCCCGGTTGCCGAAATTCAGTTGCCTTTGAATTTCGGGTGATCCCTCTTGAGCATGTATGCTTCTGCTACTTGTTCTACATCAGACTTCTTCCGCAAACGGCGAAACGCTTTGACTCGGTGAGTTTCGCGGCATTCCGACTTCGATGCCCCGTTGCCGAAATTCAGTTGCCTTTGAATTTCGGGTGATCCCTCTTGAGCATGTATGCTTCTGCTACTTGTTCTACATCAGACTTTCTTCCGCAAACGGCGAAACGCTTTGACTCGGTGAGTTTCGCGGCATTCCGACTTCGATGCCCCGGTTGCCGAAATTCAGTTGCCTTTGAATTTCGGGTGATCCCTCTTGAGCATGTATGCTTCTGCTACTTGTTCTACATCAGACTTTCTTCCGCAAACGGCGAAACGCTTTGACTCGGTGAGTTTCGCGGCATTCCGACTTCGATGCCCCGTTGCCGAAATTCAGTTGCCTTTGAATTTCGGGTGATCCCTCTTGAGCATGTATGCTTCTGCTACTTGTTCTACATCAGACTTTCTTCCGCAAACGGCGAAACGCTTTGACTCGGTGAGTTTCGCGGCATTCCGACTTCGATGCCCCGGTTGCCGAAATTCAGTTGCCTTTGAATTTCGGGTGATCCCTCTTGAGCATGTATGCTTCTGCTACTTGTTCTACATCAGACTTTCTTCCGCAAACGGCGAAACGCTTTGACTCGGTGAGTTTCGCGGCATTCCGACTTCGATGCCCCGGTTGCCGAAATTCAGTTGCCTTTGAATTTCGGGTGATCCCTCTTGAGCATGTATGCTTCTGCTACTTGTTCTACATCAGACTTTCTTCCGCAAACGGCGAAACGCTTTGACTCGGTGAGTTTCGCGGCATTCCGACTTCGATGCCCCGGTTGCCGAAATTCAGTTGCCTTTGAATTTCGGGTGATCCCTCTTGAGCATGTATGCTTCTGCTACTTGTTCTACATCAGACTTCTTCCGCAAACGGCGAAACGCTTTGACTCGGTGAGTTTCGCGGCATTCCGACTTCGATGCCCCGGTTGCCGAAATTCAGTTGCCTTTGAATTTCGGGTGATCCCTCTTGAGCATGTATGCTTCTGCTACTTGTTCTACATCAGACTTCTTCCGCAAACGGCGAAACGCTTTGACTCGGTGAGTTTCGCGGCATTCCGACTTCGATGCCCCGGTTGCCGAAATTCAGTTGCCTTTGAATTTCGGGTGATCCCTCTTGAGCATGTATGCTTCTGCTACTTGTTCTACATCAGACTTTCTTCCGCAAACGGCGAAACGCTTTGACTCGGTGAGTTTCGCGGCATTCCGACTTCGATGCCCCGGTTGCCGAAATTCAGTTGCCTTTGAATTTCGGGTGATCCCTCTTGAGCATGTATGCTTCTGCTACTTGTTCTACATCAGACTTTCTTCCGCAAACGGCGAAACGCTTTGACTCGGTGAGTTTCGCGGCATTCCGACTTCGATGCCCCGGTTGCCGAAATTCAGTTGCCTTTGAATTTCGGGTGATCCCTCTTGAGCATGTATGCTTCTGCTACTTGTTCTACATCAGACTTCTTCCGCAAACGGCGAAACGCTTTGACTCGGTGAGTTTCGCGGCATTCCGACTTCGATGCCCCGGTTGCCGAAATTCAGTTGCCTTTGAATTTCGGGTGATCCCTCTTGAGCATGTATGCTTCTGCTACTTGTTCTACATCAGACTTCTTCCGCAAACGGCGAAACGCTTTGACTCGGTGAGTTTCGCGGCATTCCGACTTCGATGCCCCGGTTGCCGAAATTCAGTTGCCTTTGAATTTCGGGTGATCCCTCTTGAGCATGTATGCTTCTGCTACTTGTTCTACATCAGACTTCTTCCGCAAACGGCGAAACGCTTTGACTCGGTGAGTTTCGCGGCATTCCGACTTCGATGCCCCGGTTGCCGAAATTCAGTTGCCTTTGAATTTCGGGTGATCCCTCTTGAGCATGTATGCTTCTGCTACTTGTTCTACATCAGACTTCTTCCGCAAACGGCGAAACGCTTTGACTCGGTGAGTTTCGCGGCATTCCGACTTCGATGCCCCGGTTGCCGAAATTCAGTTGCCTTTGAATTTCGGGTGATCCCTCTTGAGCATGTATGCTTCTGCTACTTGTTCTACATCAGACTTCTTCCGCAAACGGCGAAACGCTTTGACTCGGTGAGTTTCGCGGCATTCCGACTTCGATGCCCCGGTTGCCGAAATTCAGTTGCCTTTGAATTTCGGGTGATCCCTCTTGAGCATGTATGCTTCTGCTACTTGTTCTACATCAGACTTCTTCCGCAAACGGCGAAACGCTTTGACTCGGTGAGTTTCGCGGCATTCCGACTTCGATGCCCCGGTTGCCGAAATTCAGTTGCCTTTGAATTTCGGGTGATCCCTCTTGAGCATGTATGCTTCTGCTACTTGTTCTACATCAGACTTCTTCCGCAAACGGCGAAACGCTTTGACTCGGTGAGTTTCGCGGCATTCCGACTTCGATGCCCCGGTTGCCGAAATTCAGTTGCCTTTGAATTTCGGGTGATCCCTCTTGAGCATGTATGCTTCTGCTACTTGTTCTACATCAGACTTCTTCCGCAAACGGCGAAACGCTTTGACTCGGTGAGTTTCGCGGCATTCCGACTTCGATGCCCCGGTTGCCGAAATTCAGTTGCCTTTGAATTTCGGGTGATCCCTCTTGAGCATGTATGCTTCTGCTACTTGTTCTACATCAGACTTTCTTCCGCAAACGGCGAAACGCTTTGACTCGGTGAGTTTCGCGGCATTCCGACTTCGATGCCCCGGTTGCCGAAATTCAGTTGCCTTTGAATTTCGGGTGATCCCTCTTGAGCATGTATGCTTCTGCTACTTGTTCTACATCAGACTTTCTTCCGCAAACGGCGAAACGCTTTGACTCGGTGAGTTTCGCGGCATTCCGACTTCGATGCCCCGGTTGCCGAAATTCAGTTGCCTTTGAATTTCGGGTGATCCCTCTTGAGCATGTATGCTTCTGCTACTTGTTCTACATCAGACTTTCTTCCGCAAACGGCGAAACGCTTTGACTCGGTGAGTTTCGCGGCATTCCGACTTCGATGCCCCGGTTGCCGAAATTCAGTTGCCTTTGAATTTCGGGTGATCCCTCTTGAGCATGTATGCTTCTGCTACTTGTTCTACATCAGACTTTCTTCCGCAAACGGCGAAACGCTTTGACTCGGTGAGTTTCGCGGCATTCCGACTTCGATGCCCCGGTTGCCGAAATTCAGTTGCCTTTGAATTTCGGGTGATCCCTCTTGAGCATGTATGCTTCTGCTACTTGTTCTACATCAGACTTTCTTCCGCAAACGGCGAAACGCTTTGACTCGGTGAGTTTCGCGGCATTCCGACTTCGATGCCCCGGTTGCCGAAATTCAGTTGCCTTTGAATTTCGGGTGATCCCTCTTGAGCATGTATGCTTCTGCTACTTGTTCTACATCAGACTTCTTCCGCAAACGGCGAAACGCTTTGACTCGGTGAGTTTCGCGGCATTCCGACTTCGATGCCCCGGTTGCCGAAATTCAGTTGCCTTTGAATTTCGGGTGATCCCTCTTGAGCATGTATGCTTCTGCTACTTGTTCTACATCAGACTTCTTCCGCAAACGGCGAAACGCTTTGACTCGGTGAGTTTCGCGGCATTCCGACTTCGATGCCCCGGTTGCCGAAATTCAGTTGCCTTTGAATTTCGGGTGATCCCTCTTGAGCATGTATGCTTCTGCTACTTGTTCTACATCAGACTTTCTTCCGCAAACGGCGAAACGCTTTGACTCGGTGAGTTTCGCGGCATTCCGACTTCGATGCCCCGGTTGCCGAAATTCAGTTGCCTTTGAATTTCGGGTGATCCCTCTTGAGCATGTATGCTTCTGCTACTTGTTCTACATCAGACTTCTTCCGCAAACGGCGAAACGCTTTGACTCGGTGAGTTTCGCGGCATTCCGACTTCGATGCCCCGGTTGCCGAAATTCAGTTGCCTTTGAATTTCGGGTGATCCCTCTTGAGCATGTATGCTTCTGCTACTTGTTCTACATCAGACTTCTTCCGCAAACGGCGAAACGCTTTGACTCGGTGAGTTTCGCGGCATTCCGACTTCGATGCCCCGGTTGCCGAAATTCAGTTGCCTTTGAATTTCGGGTGATCCCTCTTGAGCATGTATGCTTCTGCTACTTGTTCTACATCAGACTTCTTCCGCAAACGGCGAAACGCTTTGACTCGGTGAGTTTCGCGGCATTCCGACTTCGATGCCCCGGTTGCCGAAATTCAGTTGCCTTTGAATTTCGGGTGATCCCTCTTGAGCATGTATGCTTCTGCTACTTGTTCTACATCAGACTTCTTCCGCAAACGGCGAAACGCTTTGACTCGGTGAGTTTCGCGGCATTCCGACTTCGATGCCCCGGTTGCCGAAATTCAGTTGCCTTTGAATTTCGGGTGATCCCTCTTGAGCATGTATGCTTCTGCTACTTGTTCTACATCAGACTTCTTCCGCAAACGGCGAAACGCTTTGACTCGGTGAGTTTCGCGGCATTCCGACTTCGATGCCCCGGTTGCCGAAATTCAGTTGCCTTTGAATTTCGGGTGATCCCTCTTGAGCATGTATGCTTCTGCTACTTGTTCTACATCAGACTTCCTTCCGCAAACGGCGAAACGCTTTGACTCGGTGAGTTTCGCGGCATTCCGACTTCGATGCCCCGGTTGCCGAAATTCAGTTGCCTTTGAATTTCGGGTGATCCCTCTTGAGCATGTATGCTTCTGCTACTTGTTCTACATCAGACTTCTTCCGCAAACGGCGAAACGCTTTGACTCGGTGAGTTTCGCGGCATTCCGACTTCGATGCCCGGTTGCCGAAATTCAGTTGCCTTTGAATTTCGGGTGATCCCTCTTGAGCATGTATGCTTCTGCTACTTGTTCTACATCAGACTTTCTTCCGCAAACGGCGAAACGCTTTGACTCGGTGAGTTTCGCGGCATTCCGACTTCGATGCCCCGGTTGCCGAAATTCAGTTGCCTTTGAATTTCGGGTGATCCCTCTTGAGCATGTATGCTTCTGCTACTTGTTCTACATCAGACTTTCTTCCGCAAACGGCGAAACGCTTTGACTCGGTGAGTTTCGCGGCATTCCGACTTCGATGCCCCGGTTGCCGAAATTCAGTTGCCTTTGAATTTCGGGTGATCCCTCTTGAGCATGTATGCTTCTGCTACTTGTTCTACATCAGACTTCTTCCGCAAACGGCGAAACGCTTTGACTCGGTGAGTTTCGCGGCATTCCGACTTCGATGCCCCGGTTGCCGAAATTCAGTTGCCTTTGAATTTCGGGTGATCCCTCTTGAGCATGTATGCTTCTGCTACTTGTTCTACATCAGACTTCTTCCGCAAACGGCGAAACGCTTTGACTCGGTGAGTTTCGCGGCATTCCGACTTCGATGCCCCGGTTGCCGAAATTCAGTTGCCTTTGAATTTCGGGTGATCCCTCTTGAGCATGTATGCTTCTGCTACTTGTTCTACATCAGACTTCTTCCGCAAACGGCGAAACGCTTTGACTCGGTGAGTTTCGCGGCATTCCGACTTCGATGCCCCGGTTGCCGAAATTCAGTTGCCTTTGAATTTCGGGTGATCCCTCTTGAGCATGTATGCTTCTGCTACTTGTTCTACATCAGACTTTCTTCCGCAAACGGCGAAACGCTTTGACTCGGTGAGTTTCGCGGCATTCCGACTTCGATGCCCCGGTTGCCGAAATTCAGTTGCCTTTGAATTTCGGGTGATCCCTCTTGAGCATGTATGCTTCTGCTACTTGTTCTACATCAGACTTCTTCCGCAAACGGCGAAACGCTTTGACTCGGTGAGTTTCGCGGCATTCCGACTTCGATGCCCGGTTGCCGAAATTCAGTTGCCTTTGAATTTCGGGTGATCCCTCTTGAGCATGTATGCTTCTGCTACTTGTTCTACATCAGACTTCTTCCGCAAACGGCGAAACGCTTTGACTCGGTGAGTTTCGCGGCATTCCGACTTCGATGCCCCGGTTGCCGAAATTCAGTTGCCTTTGAATTTCGGGTGATCCCTCTTGAGCATGTATGCTTCTGCTACTTGTTCTACATCAGACTTCTTCCGCAAACGGCGAAACGCTTTGACTCGGTGAGTTTCGCGGCATTCCGACTTCGATGCCCCGGTTGCCGAAATTCAGTTGCCTTTGAATTTCGGGTGATCCCTCTTGAGCATGTATGCTTCTGCTACTTGTTCTACATCAGACTTCTTCCGCAAACGGCGAAACGCTTTGACTCGGTGAGTTTCGCGGCATTCCGACTTCGATGCCCCGGTTGCCGAAATTCAGTTGCCTTTGAATTTCGGGTGATCCCTCTTGAGCATGTATGCTTCTGCTACTTGTTCTACATCAGACTTCTTCCGCAAACGGCGAAACGCTTTGACTCGGTGAGTTTCGCGGCATTCCGACTTCGATGCCCCGGTTGCCGAAATTCAGTTGCCTTTGAATTTCGGGTGATCCCTCTTGAGCATGTATGCTTCTGCTACTTGTTCTACATCAGACTTCTTCCGCAAACGGCGAAACGCTTTGACTCGGTGAGTTTCGCGGCATTCCGACTTCGATGCCCCGGTTGCCGAAATTCAGTTGCCTTTGAATTTCGGGTGATCCCTCTTGAGCATGTATGCTTCTGCTACTTGTTCTACATCAGACTTCTTCCGCAAACGGCGAAACGCTTTGACTCGGTGAGTTTCGCGGCATTCCGACTTCGATGCCCCGGTTGCCGAAATTCAGTTGCCTTTGAATTTCGGGTGATCCCTCTTGAGCATGTATGCTTCTGCTACTTGTTCTACATCAGACTTCTTCCGCAAACGGCGAAACGCTTTGACTCGGTGAGTTTCGCGGCATTCCGACTTCGATGCCCCGGTTGCCGAAATTCAGTTGCCTTTGAATTTCGGGTGATCCCTCTTGAGCATGTATGCTTCTGCTACTTGTTCTACATCAGACTTCTTCCGCAAACGGCGAAACGCTTTGACTCGGTGAGTTTCGCGGCATTCCGACTTCGATGCCCCGGTTGCCGAAATTCAGTTGCCTTTGAATTTCGGGTGATCCCTCTTGAGCATGTATGCTTCTGCTACTTGTTCTACATCAGACTTTCTTCCGCAAACGGCGAAACGCTTTGACTCGGTGAGTTTCGCGGCATTCCGACTTCGATGCCCCGGTTGCCGAAATTCAGTTGCCTTTGAATTTCGGGTGATCCCTCTTGAGCATGTATGCTTCTGCTACTTGTTCTACATCAGACTTCCTTCCGCAAACGGCGAAACGCTTTGACTCGGTGAGTTTCGCGGCATTCCGACTTCGATGCCCCGGTTGCCGAAATTCAGTTGCCTTTGAATTTCGGGTGATCCCTCTTGAGCATGTATGCTTCTGCTACTTGTTCTACATCAGACTTCTTCCGCAAACGGCGAAACGCTTTGACTCGGTGAGTTTCGCGGCATTCCGACTTCGATGCCCCGGTTGCCGAAATTCAGTTGCCTTTGAATTTCGGGTGATCCCTCTTGAGCATGTATGCTTCTGCTACTTGTTCTACATCAGACTTCTTCCGCAAACGGCGAAACGCTTTGACTCGGTGAGTTTCGCGGCATTCCGACTTCGATGCCCCGGTTGCCGAAATTCAGTTGCCTTTGAATTTCGGGTGATCCCTCTTGAGCATGTATGCTTCTGCTACTTGTTCTACATCAGACTTCTTCCGCAAACGGCGAAACGCTTTGACTCGGTGAGTTTCGCGGCATTCCGACTTCGATGCCCCGGTTGCCGAAATTCAGTTGCCTTTGAATTTCGGGTGATCCCTCTTGAGCATGTATGCTTCTGCTACTTGTTCTACATCAGACTTTCTTCCGCAAACGGCGAAACGCTTTGACTCGGTGAGTTTCGCGGCATTCCGACTTCGATGCCCCGGTTGCCGAAATTCAGTTGCCTTTGAATTTCGGGTGATCCCTCTTGAGCATGTATGCTTCTGCTACTTGTTCTACATCAGACTTCTTCCGCAAACGGCGAAACGCTTTGACTCGGTGAGTTTCGCGGCATTCCGACTTCGATGCCCCGGTTGCCGAAATTCAGTTGCCTTTGAATTTCGGGTGATCCCTCTTGAGCATGTATGCTTCTGCTACTTGTTCTACATCAGACTTCTTCCGCAAACGGCGAAACGCTTTGACTCGGTGAGTTTCGCGGCATTCCGACTTCGATGCCCGGTTGCCGAAATTCAGTTGCCTTTGAATTTCGGGTGATCCCTCTTGAGCATGTATGCTTCTGCTACTTGTTCTACATCAGACTTCTTCCGCAAACGGCGAAACGCTTTGACTCGGTGAGTTTCGCGGCATTCCGACTTCGATGCCCCGGTTGCCGAAATTCAGTTGCCTTTGAATTTCGGGTGATCCCTCTTGAGCATGTATGCTTCTGCTACTTGTTCTACATCAGACTTTCTTCCGCAAACGGCGAAACGCTTTGACTCGGTGAGTTTCGCGGCATTCCGACTTCGATGCCCCGGTTGCCGAAATTCAGTTGCCTTTGAATTTCGGGTGATCCCTCTTGAGCATGTATGCTTCTGCTACTTGTTCTACATCAGACTTTCTTCCGCAAACGGCGAAACGCTTTGACTCGGTGAGTTTCGCGGCATTCCGACTTCGATGCCCGGTTGCCGAAATTCAGTTGCCTTTGAATTTCGGGTGATCCCTCTTGAGCATGTATGCTTCTGCTACTTGTTCTACATCAGACTTTCTTCCGCAAACGGCGAAACGCTTTGACTCGGTGAGTTTCGCGGCATTCCGACTTCGATGCCCCGGTTGCCGAAATTCAGTTGCCTTTGAATTTCGGGTGATCCCTCTTGAGCATGTATGCTTCTGCTACTTGTTCTACATCAGACTTCTTCCGCAAACGGCGAAACGCTTTGACTCGGTGAGTTTCGCGGCATTCCGACTTCGATGCCCCGGTTGCCGAAATTCAGTTGCCTTTGAATTTCGGGTGATCCCTCTTGAGCATGTATGCTTCTGCTACTTGTTCTACATCAGACTTCCTTCCGCAAACGGCGAAACGCTTTGACTCGGTGAGTTTCGCGGCATTCCGACTTCGATGCCCCGGTTGCCGAAATTCAGTTGCCTTTGAATTTCGGGTGATCCCTCTTGAGCATGTATGCTTCTGCTACTTGTTCTACATCAGACTTCTTCCGCAAACGGCGAAACGCTTTGACTCGGTGAGTTTCGCGGCATTCCGACTTCGATGCCCCGGTTGCCGAAATTCAGTTGCCTTTGAATTTCGGGTGATCCCTCTTGAGCATGTATGCTTCTGCTACTTGTTCTACATCAGACTTCTTCCGCAAACGGCGAAACGCTTTGACTCGGTGAGTTTCGCGGCATTCCGACTTCGATGCCCCGGTTGCCGAAATTCAGTTGCCTTTGAATTTCGGGTGATCCCTCTTGAGCATGTATGCTTCTGCTACTTGTTCTACATCAGACTTTCTTCCGCAAACGGCGAAACGCTTTGACTCGGTGAGTTTCGCGGCATTCCGACTTCGATGCCCCGGTTGCCGAAATTCAGTTGCCTTTGAATTTCGGGTGATCCCTCTTGAGCATGTATGCTTCTGCTACTTGTTCTACATCAGACTTCTTCCGCAAACGGCGAAACGCTTTGACTCGGTGAGTTTCGCGGCATTCCGACTTCGATGCCCCGGTTGCCGAAATTCAGTTGCCTTTGAATTTCGGGTGATCCCTCTTGAGCATGTATGCTTCTGCTACTTGTTCTACATCAGACTTCTTCCGCAAACGGCGAAACGCTTTGACTCGGTGAGTTTCGCGGCATTCCGACTTCGATGCCCCGGTTGCCGAAATTCAGTTGCCTTTGAATTTCGGGTGATCCCTCTTGAGCATGTATGCTTCTGCTACTTGTTCTACATCAGACTTCCTTCCGCAAACGGCGAAACGCTTTGACTCGGTGAGTTTCGCGGCATTCCGACTTCGATGCCCCGGTTGCCGAAATTCAGTTGCCTTTGAATTTCGGGTGATCCCTCTTGAGCATGTATGCTTCTGCTACTTGTTCTACATCAGACTTCTTCCGCAAACGGCGAAACGCTTTGACTCGGTGAGTTTCGCGGCATTCCGACTTCGATGCCCCGGTTGCCGAAATTCAGTTGCCTTTGAATTTCGGGTGATCCCTCTTGAGCATGTATGCTTCTGCTACTTGTTCTACATCAGACTTCTTCCGCAAACGGCGAAACGCTTTGACTCGGTGAGTTTCGCGGCATTCCGACTTCGATGCCCCGGTTGCCGAAATTCAGTTGCCTTTGAATTTCGGGTGATCCCTCTTGAGCATGTATGCTTCTGCTACTTGTTCTACATCAGACTTCTTCCGCAAACGGCGAAACGCTTTGACTCGGTGAGTTTCGCGGCATTCCGACTTCGATGCCCCGGTTGCCGAAATTCAGTTGCCTTTGAATTTCGGGTGATCCCTCTTGAGCATGTATGCTTCTGCTACTTGTTCTACATCAGACTTCTTCCGCAAACGGCGAAACGCTTTGACTCGGTGAGTTTCGCGGCATTCCGACTTCGATGCCCCGGTTGCCGAAATTCAGTTGCCTTTGAATTTCGGGTGATCCCTCTTGAGCATGTATGCTTCTGCTACTTGTTCTACATCAGACTTCTTCCGCAAACGGCGAAACGCTTTGACTCGGTGAGTTTCGCGGCATTCCGACTTCGATGCCCCGGTTGCCGAAATTCAGTTGCCTTTGAATTTCGGGTGATCCCTCTTGAGCATGTATGCTTCTGCTACTTGTTCTACATCAGACTTTCTTCCGCAAACGGCGAAACGCTTTGACTCGGTGAGTTTCGCGGCATTCCGACTTCGATGCCCCGGTTGCCGAAATTCAGTTGCCTTTGAATTTCGGGTGATCCCTCTTGAGCATGTATGCTTCTGCTACTTGTTCTACATCAGACTTCCTTCCGCAAACGGCGAAACGCTTTGACTCGGTGAGTTTCGCGGCATTCCGACTTCGATGCCCCGGTTGCCGAAATTCAGTTGCCTTTGAATTTCGGGTGATCCCTCTTGAGCATGTATGCTTCTGCTACTTGTTCTACATCAGACTTTCTTCCGCAAACGGCGAAACGCTTTGACTCGGTGAGTTTCGCGGCATTCCGACTTCGATGCCCCGTTGCCGAAATTCAGTTGCCTTTGAATTTCGGGTGATCCCTCTTGAGCATGTATGCTTCTGCTACTTGTTCTACATCAGACTTCCTTCCGCAAACGGCGAAACGCTTTGACTCGGTGAGTTTCGCGGCATTCCGACTTCGATGCCCCGGTTGCCGAAATTCAGTTGCCTTTGAATTTCGGGTGATCCCTCTTGAGCATGTATGCTTCTGCTACTTGTTCTACATCAGACTTCTTCCGCAAACGGCGAAACGCTTTGACTCGGTGAGTTTCGCGGCATTCCGACTTCGATGCCCCGGTTGCCGAAATTCAGTTGCCTTTGAATTTCGGGTGATCCCTCTTGAGCATGTATGCTTCTGCTACTTGTTCTACATCAGACTTCTTCCGCAAACGGCGAAACGCTTTGACTCGGTGAGTTTCGCGGCATTCCGACTTCGATGCCCCGGTTGCCGAAATTCAGTTGCCTTTGAATTTCGGGTGATCCCTCTTGAGCATGTATGCTTCTGCTACTTGTTCTACATCAGACTTCTTCCGCAAACGGCGAAACGCTTTGACTCGGTGAGTTTCGCGGCATTCCGACTTCGATGCCCCGGTTGCCGAAATTCAGTTGCCTTTGAATTTCGGGTGATCCCTCTTGAGCATGTATGCTTCTGCTACTTGTTCTACATCAGACTTCCTTCCGCAAACGGCGAAACGCTTTGACTCGGTGAGTTTCGCGGCATTCCGACTTCGATGCCCCGGTTGCCGAAATTCAGTTGCCTTTGAATTTCGGGTGATCCCTCTTGAGCATGTATGCTTCTGCTACTTGTTCTACATCAGACTTCTTCCGCAAACGGCGAAACGCTTTGACTCGGTGAGTTTCGCGGCATTCCGACTTCGATGCCCCGGTTGCCGAAATTCAGTTGCCTTTGAATTTCGGGTGATCCCTCTTGAGCATGTATGCTTCTGCTACTTGTTCTACATCAGACTTCTTCCGCAAACGGCGAAACGCTTTGACTCGGTGAGTTTCGCGGCATTCCGACTTCGATGCCCCGGTTGCCGAAATTCAGTTGCCTTTGAATTTCGGGTGATCCCTCTTGAGCATGTATGCTTCTGCTACTTGTTCTACATCAGACTTCTTCCGCAAACGGCGAAACGCTTTGACTCGGTGAGTTTCGCGGCATTCCGACTTCGATGCCCCGGTTGCCGAAATTCAGTTGCCTTTGAATTTCGGGTGATCCCTCTTGAGCATGTATGCTTCTGCTACTTGTTCTACATCAGACTTCTTCCGCAAACGGCGAAACGCTTTGACTCGGTGAGTTTCGCGGCATTCCGACTTCGATGCCCCGGTTGCCGAAATTCAGTTGCCTTTGAATTTCGGGTGATCCCTCTTGAGCATGTATGCTTCTGCTACTTGTTCTACATCAGACTTCTTCCGCAAACGGCGAAACGCTTTGACTCGGTGAGTTTCGCGGCATTCCGACTTCGATGCCCCGGTTGCCGAAATTCAGTTGCCTTTGAATTTCGGGTGATCCCTCTTGAGCATGTATGCTTCTGCTACTTGTTCTACATCAGACTTCTTCCGCAAACGGCGAAACGCTTTGACTCGGTGAGTTTCGCGGCATTCCGACTTCGATGCCCCGGTTGCCGAAATTCAGTTGCCTTTGAATTTCGGGTGATCCCTCTTGAGCATGTATGCTTCTGCTACTTGTTCTACATCAGACTTCCTTCCGCAAACGGCGAAACGCTTTGACTCGGTGAGTTTCGCGGCATTCCGACTTCGATGCCCCGGTTGCCGAAATTCAGTTGCCTTTGAATTTCGGGTGATCCCTCTTGAGCATGTATGCTTCTGCTACTTGTTCTACATCAGACTTCTTCCGCAAACGGCGAAACGCTTTGACTCGGTGAGTTTCGCGGCATTCCGACTTCGATGCCCCGGTTGCCGAAATTCAGTTGCCTTTGAATTTCGGGTGATCCCTCTTGAGCATGTATGCTTCTGCTACTTGTTCTACATCAGACTTCTTCCGCAAACGGCGAAACGCTTTGACTCGGTGAGTTTCGCGGCATTCCGACTTCGATGCCCCGGTTGCCGAAATTCAGTTGCCTTTGAATTTCGGGTGATCCCTCTTGAGCATGTATGCTTCTGCTACTTGTTCTACATCAGACTTTCTTCCGCAAACGGCGAAACGCTTTGACTCGGTGAGTTTCGCGGCATTCCGACTTCGATGCCCCGGTTGCCGAAATTCAGTTGCCTTTGAATTTCGGGTGATCCCTCTTGAGCATGTATGCTTCTGCTACTTGTTCTACATCAGACTTCTTCCGCAAACGGCGAAACGCTTTGACTCGGTGAGTTTCGCGGCATTCCGACTTCGATGCCCCGGTTGCCGAAATTCAGTTGCCTTTGAATTTCGGGTGATCCCTCTTGAGCATGTATGCTTCTGCTACTTGTTCTACATCAGACTTCTTCCGCAAACGGCGAAACGCTTTGACTCGGTGAGTTTCGCGGCATTCCGACTTCGATGCCCCGGTTGCCGAAATTCAGTTGCCTTTGAATTTCGGGTGATCCCTCTTGAGCATGTATGCTTCTGCTACTTGTTCTACATCAGACTTCTTCCGCAAACGGCGAAACGCTTTGACTCGGTGAGTTTCGCGGCATTCCGACTTCGATGCCCCGGTTGCCGAAATTCAGTTGCCTTTGAATTTCGGGTGATCCCTCTTGAGCATGTATGCTTCTGCTACTTGTTCTACATCAGACTTTCTTCCGCAAACGGCGAAACGCTTTGACTCGGTGAGTTTCGCGGCATTCCGACTTCGATGCCCCGGTTGCCGAAATTCAGTTGCCTTTGAATTTCGGGTGATCCCTCTTGAGCATGTATGCTTCTGCTACTTGTTCTACATCAGACTTCCTTCCGCAAACGGCGAAACGCTTTGACTCGGTGAGTTTCGCGGCATTCCGACTTCGATGCCCCGGTTGCCGAAATTCAGTTGCCTTTGAATTTCGGGTGATCCCTCTTGAGCATGTATGCTTCTGCTACTTGTTCTACATCAGACTTTCTTCCGCAAACGGCGAAACGCTTTGACTCGGTGAGTTTCGCGGCATTCCGACTTCGATGCCCCGGTTGCCGAAATTCAGTTGCCTTTGAATTTCGGGTGATCCCTCTTGAGCATGTATGCTTCTGCTACTTGTTCTACATCAGACTTCCTTCCGCAAACGGCGAAACGCTTTGACTCGGTGAGTTTCGCGGCATTCCGACTTCGATGCCCCGGTTGCCGAAATTCAGTTGCCTTTGAATTTCGGGTGATCCCTCTTGAGCATGTATGCTTCTGCTACTTGTTCTACATCAGACTTCTTCCGCAAACGGCGAAACGCTTTGACTCGGTGAGTTTCGCGGCATTCCGACTTCGATGCCCCGGTTGCCGAAATTCAGTTGCCTTTGAATTTCGGGTGATCCCTCTTGAGCATGTATGCTTCTGCTACTTGTTCTACATCAGACTTTCTTCCGCAAACGGCGAAACGCTTTGACTCGGTGAGTTTCGCGGCATTCCGACTTCGATGCCCCGGTTGCCGAAATTCAGTTGCCTTTGAATTTCGGGTGATCCCTCTTGAGCATGTATGCTTCTGCTACTTGTTCTACATCAGACTTCTTCCGCAAACGGCGAAACGCTTTGACTCGGTGAGTTTCGCGGCATTCCGACTTCGATGCCCCGGTTGCCGAAATTCAGTTGCCTTTGAATTTCGGGTGATCCCTCTTGAGCATGTATGCTTCTGCTACTTGTTCTACATCAGACTTCTTCCGCAAACGGCGAAACGCTTTGACTCGGTGAGTTTCGCGGCATTCCGACTTCGATGCCCCGGTTGCCGAAATTCAGTTGCCTTTGAATTTCGGGTGATCCCTCTTGAGCATGTATGCTTCTGCTACTTGTTCTACATCAGACTTTCTTCCGCAAACGGCGAAACGCTTTGACTCGGTGAGTTTCGCGGCATTCCGACTTCGATGCCCGGTTGCCGAAATTCAGTTGCCTTTGAATTTCGGGTGATCCCTCTTGAGCATGTATGCTTCTGCTACTTGTTCTACATCAGACTTCTTCCGCAAACGGCGAAACGCTTTGACTCGGTGAGTTTCGCGGCATTCCGACTTCGATGCCCCGGTTGCCGAAATTCAGTTGCCTTTGAATTTCGGGTGATCCCTCTTGAGCATGTATGCTTCTGCTACTTGTTCTACATCAGACTTCTTCCGCAAACGGCGAAACGCTTTGACTCGGTGAGTTTCGCGGCATTCCGACTTCGATGCCCCGGTTGCCGAAATTCAGTTGCCTTTGAATTTCGGGTGATCCCTCTTGAGCATGTATGCTTCTGCTACTTGTTCTACATCAGACTTCTTCCGCAAACGGCGAAACGCTTTGACTCGGTGAGTTTCGCGGCATTCCGACTTCGATGCCCCGGTTGCCGAAATTCAGTTGCCTTTGAATTTCGGGTGATCCCTCTTGAGCATGTATGCTTCTGCTACTTGTTCTACATCAGACTTTCTTCCGCAAACGGCGAAACGCTTTGACTCGGTGAGTTTCGCGGCATTCCGACTTCGATGCCCCGGTTGCCGAAATTCAGTTGCCTTTGAATTTCGGGTGATCCCTCTTGAGCATGTATGCTTCTGCTACTTGTTCTACATCAGACTTCTTCCGCAAACGGCGAAACGCTTTGACTCGGTGAGTTTCGCGGCATTCCGACTTCGATGCCCCGGTTGCCGAAATTCAGTTGCCTTTGAATTTCGGGTGATCCCTCTTGAGCATGTATGCTTCTGCTACTTGTTCTACATCAGACTTCCTTCCGCAAACGGCGAAACGCTTTGACTCGGTGAGTTTCGCGGCATTCCGACTTCGATGCCCCGGTTGCCGAAATTCAGTTGCCTTTGAATTTCGGGTGATCCCTCTTGAGCATGTATGCTTCTGCTACTTGTTCTACATCAGACTTCCTTCCGCAAACGGCGAAACGCTTTGACTCGGTGAGTTTCGCGGCATTCCGACTTCGATGCCCCGGTTGCCGAAATTCAGTTGCCTTTGAATTTCGGGTGATCCCTCTTGAGCATGTATGCTTCTGCTACTTGTTCTACATCAGACTTCTTCCGCAAACGGCGAAACGCTTTGACTCGGTGAGTTTCGCGGCATTCCGACTTCGATGCCCCGGTTGCCGAAATTCAGTTGCCTTTGAATTTCGGGTGATCCCTCTTGAGCATGTATGCTTCTGCTACTTGTTCTACATCAGACTTCTTCCGCAAACGGCGAAACGCTTTGACTCGGTGAGTTTCGCGGCATTCCGACTTCGATGCCCCGGTTGCCGAAATTCAGTTGCCTTTGAATTTCGGGTGATCCCTCTTGAGCATGTATGCTTCTGCTACTTGTTCTACATCAGACTTCTTCCGCAAACGGCGAAACGCTTTGACTCGGTGAGTTTCGCGGCATTCCGACTTCGATGCCCCGGTTGCCGAAATTCAGTTGCCTTTGAATTTCGGGTGATCCCTCTTGAGCATGTATGCTTCTGCTACTTGTTCTACATCAGACTTCTTCCGCAAACGGCGAAACGCTTTGACTCGGTGAGTTTCGCGGCATTCCGACTTCGATGCCCCGGTTGCCGAAATTCAGTTGCCTTTGAATTTCGGGTGATCCCTCTTGAGCATGTATGCTTCTGCTACTTGTTCTACATCAGACTTCCTTCCGCAAACGGCGAAACGCTTTGACTCGGTGAGTTTCGCGGCATTCCGACTTCGATGCCCCGGTTGCCGAAATTCAGTTGCCTTTGAATTTCGGGTGATCCCTCTTGAGCATGTATGCTTCTGCTACTTGTTCTACATCAGACTTCTTCCGCAAACGGCGAAACGCTTTGACTCGGTGAGTTTCGCGGCATTCCGACTTCGATGCCCCGGTTGCCGAAATTCAGTTGCCTTTGAATTTCGGGTGATCCCTCTTGAGCATGTATGCTTCTGCTACTTGTTCTACATCAGACTTCCTTCCGCAAACGGCGAAACGCTTTGACTCGGTGAGTTTCGCGGCATTCCGACTTCGATGCCCCGGTTGCCGAAATTCAGTTGCCTTTGAATTTCGGGTGATCCCTCTTGAGCATGTATGCTTCTGCTACTTGTTCTACATCAGACTTCCTTCCGCAAACGGCGAAACGCTTTGACTCGGTGAGTTTCGCGGCATTCCGACTTCGATGCCCGGTTGCCGAAATTCAGTTGCCTTTGAATTTCGGGTGATCCCTCTTGAGCATGTATGCTTCTGCTACTTGTTCTACATCAGACTTCTTCCGCAAACGGCGAAACGCTTTGACTCGGTGAGTTTCGCGGCATTCCGACTTCGATGCCCCGGTTGCCGAAATTCAGTTGCCTTTGAATTTCGGGTGATCCCTCTTGAGCATGTATGCTTCTGCTACTTGTTCTACATCAGACTTCCTTCCGCAAACGGCGAAACGCTTTGACTCGGTGAGTTTCGCGGCATTCCGACTTCGATGCCCCGTTGCCGAAATTCAGTTGCCTTTGAATTTCGGGTGATCCCTCTTGAGCATGTATGCTTCTGCTACTTGTTCTACATCAGACTTCCTTCCGCAAACGGCGAAACGCTTTGACTCGGTGAGTTTCGCGGCATTCCGACTTCGATGCCCCGGTTGCCGAAATTCAGTTGCCTTTGAATTTCGGGTGATCCCTCTTGAGCATGTATGCTTCTGCTACTTGTTCTACATCAGACTTCTTCCGCAAACGCGAAACGCTTTGACTCGGTGAGTTTCGCGGCATTCCGACTTCGATGCCCCGGTTGCCGAAATTCAGTTGCCTTTGAATTTCGGGTGATCCCTCTTGAGCATGTATGCTTCTGCTACTTGTTCTACATCAGACTTCCTTCCGCAAACTGCGAAACGCTTTGACTCGGTGAGTTTCGCGGCATTCCGACTTCGATGTCCCGGTTGCCGAAATTCAGTTGCCTTTGAATTTCGGGTGATCCTCCCTGGGATGGAAGGTTCCGGCTACTTGTTCTACATCAGACTTCCTTCCGCAAACTGCGAAACGCTTTGACTCGGTGAGTTTCGCGGCATTCCGACTTCGATGCCCCGGTTGCCGAAATTCAGTTGCCTTTGAATTTCGGGTGATCCCTCTTGGGCATGTGTGCTTCTGCTACTTGTTCTACATCATACTTCCTTCCGCAAACGGCGAAACGCTTTGACTCGGTGAGTTTCGCGGCATTCCGACTTCGATGCCCCGGTTGCCGAAATTCAGTTGCCTTTGAATTTCGGGTGATCCCTCTTGAGCATGTATGCTTCTGCTACTTGTTCTACATCAGACTTCTTCCGCAAACGGCGAAACGCTTTGACTCGGTGAGTTTCGCGGCATTCCGACTTCGATGCCCCGGTTGCCGAAATTCAGTTGCCTTTGAATTTCGGGTGATCCCTCTTGAGCATGTATGCTTCTGCTACTTGTTCTACATCAGACTTCTTCCGCAAACGGCGAAACGCTTTGACTCGGTGAGTTTCGCGGCATTCCGACTTCGATGCCCCGTTGCCGAAATTCAGTTGCCTTTGAATTTCGGGTGATCCCTCTTGAGCATGTATGCTTCTGCTACTTGTTCTACATCAGACTTTCTTCCGCAAACGGCGAAACGCTTTGACTCGGTGAGTTTCGCGGCATTCCGACTTCGATGCCCCGTTTGCCGAAATTCAGTTGCCTTTGAATTTCGGGTGATCCCTCTTGAGCATGTATGCTTCTGCTACTTGTTCTACATCAGACTTCTTCCGCAAACGGCGAAACGCTTTGACTCGGTGAGTTTCGCGGCATTCCGACTTCGATGCCCCGGTTGCCGAAATTCAGTTGCCTTTGAATTTCGGGTGATCCCTCTTGAGCATGTATGCTTCTGCTACTTGTTCTACATCAGACTTCTTCCGCAAACGGCGAAACGCTTTGACTCGGTGAGTTTCGCGGCATTCCGACTTCGATGCCCCGGTTGCCGAAATTCAGTTGCCTTTGAATTTCGGGTGATCCCTCTTGAGCATGTATGCTTCTGCTACTTGTTCTACATCAGACTTTCTTCCGCAAACGGCGAAACGCTTTGACTCGGTGAGTTTCGCGGCATTCCGACTTCGATGCCCCGGTTGCCGAAATTCAGTTGCCTTTGAATTTCGGGTGATCCCTCTTGAGCATGTATGCTTCTGCTACTTGTTCTACATCATACTTCCTTCCGCAAACGGCGAAACGCTTTGACTCGGTGAGTTTCGCGGCATTCCGACTTCGATGCCCCGGTTGCCGAAATTCAGTTGCCTTTGAATTTCGGGTGATCCCTCTTGAGCATGTATGCTTCTGCTACTTGTTCTACATCAGACTTCTTCCGCAAACGGCGAAACGCTTTGACTCGGTGAGTTTCGCGGCATTCCGACTTCGATGCCCCGGTTGCCGAAATTCAGTTGCCTTTGAATTTCGGGTGATCCCTCTTGAGCATGTATGCTTCTGCTACTTGTTCTACATCATACTTCCTTCCGCAAACGGCGAAACGCTTTGACTCGGTGAGTTTCGCGGCATTCCGACTTCGATGCCCGGTTGCCGAAATTCAGTTGCCTTTGAATTTCGGGTGATCCCTCTTGAGCATGTATGCTTCTGCTACTTGTTCTACATAAGACTTCTTCCGCAAAGGGCGAAACGCTTTGACTCGGTGAGTTTCGCGGCATTCCGACTTCGATGCCCCGGTTGCCGAAATTCAGTTGCCTTTGAATTTCGGGTGATCCCTCTTGAGCATGTATGCTTCTGCTACTTGTTCTACATCATACTTCCTTCCGCAAACGGCGAAACGCTTTGACTCGGTGAGTTTCGCGGCATTCCGACTTCGATGCCCCGTTTGCCGAAATTCAGTTGCCTTTGAATTTCGAGTGATCCCTCTTGAGCATGTATGCTTCTGCTACTTGTTCTACATCAGACTTCTTCCGCAAACGGCGAAACGCTTTGACTCGGTGAGTTTCACGGCATTCCGACTTCGATGCCCCGTTGCCGAAATTCAGTTGCCTTTGAATTTCGGGTGATCCCTCTTGAGCATGTATGCTTCTGCTACTTGTTCTACATCAGACTTCTTCCGCAAACGGCGAAACGCTTTGACTCGGTGAGTTTCGCGGCATTCCGACTTCGATGCCCGGTTGCCGAAATTCAGTTGCCTTTGAATTTCGGGTGATCCCTCTTGAGCATGTATGCTTCTGCTACTTGTTCTACATCAGACTTCTTCCGCAAACGGCGAAACGCTTTGACTCGGTGAGTTTCGCGGCATTCCGACTTCGATGCCCCGGTTGCCGAAATTCAGTTGCCTTTGAATTTCGGGTGATCCCTCTTGAGCATGTATGCTTCTGCTACTTGTTCTACATCAGACTTCTTCCGCAAACGGCGAAACGCTTTGACTCGGTGAGTTTCGCGGCATTCCGACTTCGATGCCCCGGTTGCCGAAATTCAGTTGCCTTTGAATTTCGGGTGATCCCTCTTGAGCATGTATGCTTCTGCTACTTGTTCTACATCAGACTTTCTTCCGCAAACGGCGAAACGCTTTGACTCGGTGAGTTTCGCGGCATTCCGACTTCGATGCCCGGTTGCCGAAATTCAGTTGCCTTTGAATTTCGGGTGATCCCTCTTGAGCATGTATGCTTCTGCTACTTGTTCTACATCAGACTTCCTTCCGCAAACGGCGAAACGCTTTGACTCGGTGAGTTTCGCGGCATTCCGACTTCGATGCCCCGGTTGCCGAAATTCAGTTGCCTTTGAATTTCGGGTGATCCCTCTTGAGCATGTATGCTTCTGCTACTTGTTCTACATCAGATTCTTCCGCAAACGGCGAAACGCTTTGACTCGGTGAGTTTCGCGGCATTCCGACTTCGATGCCCCGGTTGCCGAAATTCAGTTGCCTTTGAATTTCGGGTGATCCCTCTTGAGCATGTATGCTTCTGCTACTTGTTCTACATCAACTTCTTCCGCAAACGGCGAAACGCTTTGACTCGGTGAGTTTCGCGGCATTCCGACTTCGATGCCCCGGTTGCCGAAATTCAGTTGCCTTTGAATTTCGGGTGATCCCTCTTGAGCATGTATGCTTCTGCTACTTGTTCTACATCAGACTTCTTCCGCAAACGGCGAAACGCTTTGACTCGGTGAGTTTCGCGGCATTCCGACTTCGATGCCCCGGTTGCCGAAATTCAGTTGCCTTTGAATTTCGGGTGATCCCTCTTGAGCATGTATGCTTCTGCTACTTGTTCTACATCAGACTTCTTCCGCAAACGGCGAAACGCTTTGACTCGGTGAGTTTCGCGGCATTCCGACTTCGATGCCCCGGTTGCCGAAATTCAGTTGCCTTTGAATTTCGGGTGATCCCTCTTGAGCATGTATGCTTCTGCTACTTGTTCTACATCATACTTCTTCCGCAAACGGCCAAACGCTTTGACTCGGTGAGTTTCGCGGCATTCCGATTTCGATGCCCCGGTTGCCGAAATTCAGTTGCCTTTGAATTTCGGGTGATCCCTCTTGAGCATGTATGCTTCTGCTACTTGTTCTACATCAGACTTTCTTCCGCAAACGGCGAAACGCTTTGACTCGGTGAGTTTCGCGGCATTCCGACTTCGATGCCCCGGTTGCCGAAATTCAGTTGCCTTTGAATTTCGGGTGATGCCTCTTGAGCATGTATGCTTCTGCTACTTGTTCTACATCAGACTTTCTTCCGCAAACGGCGAAACGCTTTGACTTGGTGAGTTTCGCGGCATTCCGACTTCGATGCCCCGGTTGCCGAAATTCAGTTGCCTTTGAATTTCGGGATCCCTCTTGAGCATGTATGCTTCTGCTACTTGTTCTACATCAGACTTCCTTCCGCAAACGGCGAAACGCTTTGACTCGGTGAGTTTCGCGGCATTCCGACTTCGATGCCCCGGTTGCCGAAATTCAGTTGCCTTTGAATTTCGGGTGATCCCTCTTGAGCATGTATGCTTCTGCTACTTGTTCTACATCAGACTTCTTCCGCAAACGGCGAAACGCTTTGACTCGGTGAGTTTCGCGGCATTCCGACTTCGATGCCCGGTTGCCGAAATTCAGTTGCCTTTGAATTTCGGGTGATCCCTCTTGAGCATGTATGCTTCTGCTACTTGTTCTACATCAGACTTCTTCCGCAAACGGCGAAACGCTTTGACTCGGTGAGTTTCGCGGCATTCCGACTTCGATGCCCCGGTTGCCGAAATTCAGTTGCCTTTGAATTTCGGGTGATCCCTCTTGAGCATGTATGCTTCTGCTACTTGTTCTACATCAGACTTCTCTTCCGCAAACGGCGAAACGCTTTGACTCGGTGAGTTTCGCGGCATTCCGACTTCGATGCCCCGGTTGCCGAAATTCAGTTGCCTTTGAATTTCGGGTGATCCCTCTTGAGCATGTATGCTTCTGCTACTTGTTCTACATCAGACTTCTTCCGCAAACGGCGAAACGCTTTGACTCGGTGAGTTTCGCGGCATTCCGACTTCGATGCCCCGGTTGCCGAAATTCAGTTGCCTTTGAATTTCGGGTGATCCCTCTTGAGCATGTATGCTTCTGCTACTTGTTCTACATCAGACTTCTTCCGCAAACGGCGAAACGCTTTGACTCGGTGAGTTTCGCGGCATTCCGACTTCGATGCCCCGGTTGCCGAAATTCAGTTGCCTTTGAATTTCGGGTGATCCCTCTTGAGCATGTATGCTTCTGCTACTTGTTCTACATCATACTTCCTTCCGCAAACGGCGAAACGCTTTGACTCGGTGAGTTTCGCGGCATTCCGACTTCGATGCCCCGGTTGCCGAAATTCAGTTGCCTTTGAATTTCGGGTGATCCCTCTTGAGCATGTATGCTTCTGCTACTTGTTCTACATCAGACTTCTTCCGCAAACGGCGAAACGCTTTGACTCGGTGAGTTTCGCGGCATTCCGACTTCGATGCCCCGGTTGCCGAAATTCAGTTGCCTTTGAATTTCGGGTGATCCCTCTTGAGCATGTATGCTTCTGCTACTTGTTCTACATCATACTTTCTTCCGCAAACGGCGAAACGCTTTGACTCGGTGAGTTTCGCGGCATTCCGACTTCGATGCCCCGGTTGCCGAAATTCAGTTGCCTTTGAATTTCGGGTGATCCCTCTTGAGCATGTATGCTTCTGCTACTTGTTCTACATCATACTTTCTTCCGCAAACGGCGAAACGCTTTGACTCGGTGAGTTTCGCGGCATTCCGACTTCGATGCCCCGGTTGCCGAAATTCAGTTGCCTTTGAATTTCGGGTGATCCCTCTTGAGCATGTATGCTTCTGCTACTTGTTCTACATCATACTTCTTCCGCAAACGGCGAAACGCTTTGACTCGGTGAGTTTCGCGGCATTCCGACTTCGATGCCCCGTTTGCCGAAATTCAGTTGCCTTTGAATTTCGGGTGATCCCTCTTGAGCATGTATGCTTCTGCTACTTGTTCTACATCAGACTTTCTTCCGCAAACGGCGAAACGCTTTGACTCGGTGAGTTTCGCGGCATTCCGACTTCGATGCCCCGGTTGCCGAAATTCAGTTGCCTTTGAATTTCGGGTGATCCCTCTTGAGCATGTATGCTTCTGCTACTTGTTCTACATCATACTTCCTCCCGCAAACTGCGAAACGCTTTGACTCGGTGAGTTTCGCGGCATTCCGACTTCGATGCCCCGGTTGCCGAAATTCAGTTGCCTTTGAATTTTTGGTGATCCCTCTTGAGCATGTATGCTTCTGCTACATGTTCTACAGGAGACTTTCTTCCGCAAACGGCGAAACACTTTGACTCGGTGAGTTTCGCGGCATTCCAACTTCGATGCCCCAGTTGCCGAAATTT